>QEPC01009550.1:683893-712794 GCA_003113815.1 Sphenodon punctatus
CATCCGCTTGAATGTTTGTTTGTCTTCTCCCCTGTCTCTCCCACTGTCCCCTCTCCCTGTCTCCCCCCCTTTGTCTTTTAGATTGTAAGCCACCGGCAGGGACCGCGTCTAATTCTATGTTCTGTACAGCACCAGGTCACACGACTGGCGCTATATAAATGTTTATAATAATAATAATTAATAAGGCGCTGTTCTGCACTGATATAGAGGATAAGACTAGAAATAACAAGCTTAAGTTACAGAATGGTAGGTTTTGGTTAAATATCAGAAAAAACTTCTTAACAGTAAAAGCTGCCTAGGAAGGTTGTAGGCTCTCTATTAATGGAGAGGCTGGACAGCCATCTCTCTATTAGGATCCGAGGAATAAGGCCGGGAGAAGGGCAGAGGGGAGGGGCTTCATCCGAGAGGAAAACTGGCCCAGGGGCTGGAGAAGGGGGGTAATTGCAAGGTGAAGGAAATCTCTTGGCTGTTCTCCAATATAAGAGGGAACTCAGACTCAGCATGACAGGGCAGATTCTCTGGTCTCGGACAGCATACAGCTCATCATCGACATCCAGGAAGGGCACAAGGGAATCGAGGCTGGGAACCAGAAGAGTACAAAGGGTCAGGGAAGAGGATTACCAGGGAAGCTGTAGGAGGATTGGGGGATAATGAGGAGCAGGCACAGGACGGAGGTGATTTGGGGAAGGCAGGGTAATGGGCGAAACCATAGAGCTTGGGAAGACGTAGAGTGCAGGACGATTAGGGGATGATGGGGAGTAGACACAGGACTTGGTGAAATGCAGGCTGTAGGAGGACTGGACAAAGGCAGAGCTAGTAAGATGTAGAACTTAGGAGGATAGTAGCAGTGAAGGACGGGAACACACAGGCAACAAGGCACAAGGTGCGAGACGCAAGACGTAAAGAAAACAAGACCAACATGGAGAAGTTAGGGAACGCGGGGGCTACACTCACTGCAGGGAAGGGTAACAATATAAGCATTGAGGCAATAGCAGAAGGGGAATACATGGTGGACACAAGGCAAGAGACCCATGGGGTAAGGGGGACAAGACTAACACTCAGTAGCAAAGACACCGAGGATGATACCAGTTATAAGGGAAGATCTGGGTCGAAAACACACAGAGGGGGAAGGCTAGAGAACAATGAGAGAGGACAAGTGCTTCACCGCATGGAAGAATAGGCGGGGACAACAGTGGTGGTGGTCGGGGGAAGAGCAAAAAACACAAACTACTACAAGAAAGACACAACCTGAGTCCTGAAGTGGAGATGAATTGAGGATTCAGCAGGTTAGGACCAGAGCATCAGCAGCAAGGGAAGCAGCAACAGATGCTCAACCAACTCCCTGTAGCTCCCAGCATGCCTTAAATAAGGGTGGGAGCCAATCAGGAAGTCAGCAGGTGTGGCCACAAACTGTGCAGAGGGAGGGAAGGTGGAGAATACACTGGGGAAGCCAGATTCCACATAGACCAGATGGTGGCGCAGGGGGAAAAGCAGTCCTCATCCAGATCCTGAGGCCATGGGCTCAGGACTGAGACCTGACACTGTCAGGGATGTTGTAGCAGTAGTCATCCTGCATCCAAGCAGGGGGTTGTGTGAGATGACTTGAGATCCCTTCCTGCTCTTACCATCCTATGAGTAGGAGCTTGATGAGGAAGTGGCACAGCCTGGCAGCAGCAGCTGAAAAGTGAGGGGTTGCCACAACATCCTCATTGAGCAAAGGGACCACATCTTCCTCGTTCTTCTTGTTTTTAGCACATCAGTAGAATTCCTTCTTATTGTTCCTGACATACTTTGCTAGTCAGTGTAAAGGTGGGCCACCTTGGGGTGAGGCAGAGCGGGAGCAGAGCAGGTGCTGCCGGCGGTGCTCCAGAACATCCAGGAGCACTGCAAACAGCGGGCCACCCAAACCCGGAGCACCATCCGCGGGTGAAGCAGCGGTCTGTCTTCTTGCAGACGGGCTGCCGCAGCTCCGCTTCCACTCAGAGGTTGCCCCAGCAACAGCCATAGAGCTGCAGGCGGCCGCTTAGAGCAGCTGACATTTCGCCCACAGCTCTATGGTGTGGGGAAGGGGGCACCATGTGGGCAGACTGCAGTCCGCAGCAGTGGGTGCCTCCATTTGAACCCATCGCAGCCAGAGTGGAATGCCAGTTGGTGCCAGTTTCAGAAATTAGTGTTTTTTTTCAAATTCAGAGTACTTCAAATTCGATTTGAATATGCTGAATTTAAAGGGCTTGAGGCTGGGTGTGGCTATTCAGCACTGTATTTAACATATGTTTAGAAAGCCTCAGCAAAGTAAGCATTAGCCAAGCAGCCTATTAGACTCTTGGGGTCTGTGTCATTTTAATCATGACATTATGATGGCCATCATTTTGGAAACTCTGTGCCGAACAGAACTAATTGATTCTGTAAGCCCATAAGATGCATTAAGATGCAGCTGCCGCGAGTATGCTGAGGAATGCCACATGTCTGACAGAGACCATCACTTTTTATCAATGCTAATGAGGGAGAAGGCAAAGACAGCTGATCTGGAGCTCAAATGTGTTCATGATGCATACAGCTGATGGCGATGCAGGCTGCCCGTCAAGGGGTGGTCTTATCCATAGATTAGATCCTCGTAGCAGCCTCTTCAGCTTTCTGGTTTTTGTTGTTCTCAAAAGAGTCTCTCAGCTGGTGAAATTGTAAACAAAAGGCAGTCCTATCTGCAGCAACAGCAGAGAAGGCTTTGCCTAGGGGGCACATTAACAGAAGCGATGTCAGCAAGACAAGCCCATACTTAGACGCCACTTTTAGCAAGAATATTAAGGCAATCTTAGAGTTCCGAAAATTAACACTGACCTTCTATGCACAATCGGCACTGTGCTCTAAAGCAACAACAGTGAGTTAACACAGCAAGGGAACACACAGTCCCACACTTCACTGTCTGCTGTAATATTGGCCTCTCCAGATGAACACATTGCTGTAAACACTTCAGATGAGTCCCATTTTTCAGAAGAACTGAAGGCTGGGTTTCCGGGCGCATAGTACTACCAACATTGAAAGCCAAAGTTTCAAAGGGGCTCAGCTTTCATTTATGCACCAAAAGAAGGGTCCACAGGCTGGGGAAATGAAAACAAGGCTCTTTAAAAAAAAAAAAAAAAAAAAAAATGCTGTTCCAGTTGTGGGGCCAAGCTACTCCATCTGGGCCAGGGGTTGAGCTTACACAGTGGGGCTCATGAGTTCAGAGTAGAATCCTGCTCAGGACAGATATTTGAACCCAAGCCCAACTTTAGCCCTGCTTCATTAGGTCTAAGCCTGATGCAGTCAGGCACTAAAGAGACTGGGCCTGATTTTGTTGGGATTTTATTAGTGGTCAAAAACAAAAAACCCAAAGTTTCACTGCCTACTGTGCCAGGACCTCTTAGAGCTCTGGCTAGGCATCAGCAGAGTTTACACACAACAAAAGAAAATAGCTTGAATTCTCAGTAGCAACAGCTTAGAAGTAATCAACACCTTGGAGATTGTTTCTAGATTAAAATAATCTACTTTATTGAGAAATACATTGTGATAGGAAAGGCCTATTCCTAGATCTTACTAGCTAGCTGCCACCAGCATGATGGCCAGCCATGTTGAAGGTCAGAGAGAGAAGAGAGGAATGGAGAAAGGTCAGGAAGAAGGAGGAAGTCCAGTAGGAGCTTCCTGGGCACATTCCACTTGGGAGGGGGCTTAGAAGCAGAGATCAGGAAAGGTTAAAGTGACACTCACACTAACTCACTATCTCTACTCCCAATGCCCCTAGTGGTCATTAGGGTTTGTTGGTGCAAAAGGTCGATGTCATCTGGAGCTGTTTTTCCAACAGATTTGCCCAGATGGCCCCTCTCACCACAGAGCACTGTGATGTCACAGTGGCTGCATCAGAAAAGGAGCAGGATAGTGCTTTTTATGGAATGCCATGATATCATGGCACTTCATGGGGGACGGTGCTTCCCGCACGTGGGAAGCCTGACCCAACCTGAGCTTGAGAGACTTGGGCTCAGAGTGCACTTGCTCCATGTGAAGCCCACCAGGACCAGTCAGGTCCTATTAGACTCAGGTCAGGTCACAGGCTTCCAGACCAGAGCCCAGTTGGGAGCCAGGATTCAGAAGATGGAGAACTGAGGCCAAGTCAGAACCCAGAGACCAAAGCCAAACCAAGAGAAATCAGAAGCTGGAAAACTGGAGCACAGTCAGGATTCAGGAGCTGGAGACAAAACCAAATTGGGAACCAGGAACCTGGTGTTAGGAAGTCTGAGAAAAATCAGTAGGCAGAGACCAAAGTCAAACTGAGTTAGGAACTGGGAACCCATCAGTCAGAACAAAGTGGGAATTGGGAAAAGACAGGGGAAGAATGATTTATTTATTTATTAAAAAATCTTTTATCTCATACCCTCCTGCACTTCGGCAGGTCGGGGCAGCAAACAACATAAAACACAATAATAAAACCATCTAAAAAACTACAATATATAAAAATGGACACACAAAATTCAGTAGCAGTTAGGGCAAATAACACCCTCCACCTCTTCCCTGAAGGCCAAGCGGAACAACCAGATCTTACAATATCTATGGAAAGAGGGGAGATCAGGGGACAGACGGGCCTTCAACGGGAGGGCATTCCACAGCCAAGGTTCAGCCACCAAGAACGCCTTCTCTGCTGTCGCCACCCAGCATACCCATTGGACTTCGAGTTGGGCACCCCCGGTCACCGCAAGGGCTGCAAAATGACCTGAGGCCTGAGGCAGTCTCGCAGGTAAACACGACCCAAGCCGTTTAGGGCTTTATAGGTCATAACCAACATAGAGGAGAAAGACAGGACTGTGGCAAGGAACAAAGGAAGTGCAAGGAGATGGGTACAAGAGCTGGGTAGCCATCACATTGTGATGTGTAGGCACTTCCTGCTGCCCCGAGTGGCCAAAGGAGAAGGAGTTGAGTAGAGTCATGGGCAAGGCATGGTCTACTGAGGACCACCCTCAAAGTCTGCTCTCCCTCAGACTGAAATCAGGAACAAAGTTCTTAGCGGTTGAATGGTCAGAATACCTGCCTAATGCCTGTCGGTCCCAGGTTAAAGCTCTGTCTGTCCCTGTGCTGTTACAATCTGAGCCGAACTATCTGAATCTGCTGCCACCATTCACATCTGTGTTGTTCACCACTCTGGCCAAACAGGCGCCATAAATGAGGCACAAAAGACCAGGTTTAAAATTCTCCTGTGCAGGAATGTACGCAGGTCTCTCCAGCCATCTTTTGCAGACACGCATAGATAGCCGGGCCAGGAGCATAAGGAAGACGTATTGCAGTAGAAAGGAGTAAGCTTTACGCTATGAAGATTCCTAGACTCAAGTGCATCACCTTGGAATTATTGGGGAGGAAGATGAAAATTAAAGTCGGGAGTCTGTGGTTTGCAAAGATGGAAGCTTTGCCCCATCTTTTAAGAAGTTCAGCATAAGACCTGGCTGACTTCTGTGTCCTGGCTGCAACTTTAAACCATGACTTTTTGTTGGTCATGAGCCACAAACCACTCCATTGAAACCCACAGCAAATAAGTCGGCATCCGCAAGTCCTGTGGTATAAATCAATAAGCATTATTGATTTTTTTTTAAAAAAAAATAGTGGAACAGTGTGTATTTTCTTAACAGTCCCTACTTATAAGAGACAATCCCTCTTTGGTGCTGAGTCCCACTGTCTCTGGTACAGGGGGTCAAAGTCTCTTTCACGGGAGAGAGACAAAAAGACCAGTATTCAAGCTCCAAGCATCTCTTTCCTGGTTGCCTCCCAGGAAAAAACGCTTGAGAGGACAATGGGGAGATGATGGAATGACAAGAAACGAAATGGAACGATAAGCAGGAGAGTGTCTGTCTGTCCATCTTTATGCACTTGGAATGTTGGGAGGTTCATGTAAGGGAGAGAGTAGGTGGAGCTTATCTTAGCTTGAGGGGTGGAGGTTATTAGCCACAGGGGCAGAGTGTGCCCTTTTTGGCCACTAAAAATGTTGGGTGGGTATGCTAGTAGAAGAGGATGGAAATTTTGTTCAGAACTTTGGATCAATGTTAAAATCTCTTAATATCATGATGACTTGTGAACAATGCACAAAATTAACCTAGCAAATTCAGTGGATATTATTGCCTCCAAACTCCTTCTCATGCAGAATCTGCATGTGGGGAATCCAGGGTTGGCAGCACCATTACAAAACTAGAAGCGGGGGACTGGCAGCAGGCTGCTTCAAAATAAGAACCCTGCTTCTTGCCCCAAAGTTGAAGCAGCCCTTCCATGGAGTATGATAAAAATCAGACGAGTCTTGGGATGAGAGAAGAAGGGAAGGTTATCTGTGCTTTTCTTATCCTTTGCTCTGATCCAAATGATAAAACTGACAGTCAAACTTCACAGCAACAAGTGACAAGTACCCTACAAATCAGTAATTCATTATACTACCACCAGGTGTCAGCCGGCTATAGCCCATAAATCTTAGACCCAAATTAGGGATGTTACATTCTTTCAATCCAAAACAGAATCCCATATAGCTCTTCGTTTTGTGTGTGGCAGATAGGATTCCTAGATCAAAATTTGCAAAAGTACTACAGAGTGGAGGGATATTGTAATAAGGACATCCATTATGTTCCATGGAGCTCTGGCATTCATAATAAGGGATGCTCATTATGCAAATAAAAGATTTCATTAGGTTCTCTGCAGCCACAGGACTCTGAAATAAGGCATGCTCCCTTAAAATCAGGAACATCCCTTAGGATAAGGGACACCTGGCAACCCTAGTTGCAGATCTTTATATGAAAGGGGTTGGAGAGTTATACTTCTGCTAAGAATGGCCAGTGCTCCACACGACTTACACTATGCTGATCATGAGGTGTTGGTGACTTGCCTGCGGGACCGTGCTGGAATTGTGGGAACGGTCTTGGACTGGTTTCGTTCATTCCTAGCTGGGAGAACTCACGGGGTGGTCTTGGGGGAGTGTACGTCTTCCCCCCGGGATCTCACGTGTGGAGTCCCGCAGGGTGCCATTCTGTTCCCCCTCTTGTTTAACATCTATATGCAGTCGTTGGGGGAGATCATGAGGGGGTTTCAGGGCATGCAGTGTCATCAGTATGCTGATGACACTCAGCTCTACCTCTCTTTTTCCATCGACCCAAGCCATGCAGTCTCCTTATTTTCCCAGTGCCTGTCAGCTGTAGGGGCTTGGATGAGGTAGAGACATCTGCAATTGAATCCTGAAAAGATGGAGGTGATGTTGGTGGGCAAAGGTTTGGGGGGACCTGGGGGTGGTTGAATCTCCTCTTGTTGGGGGGGGGGGGTTCGCTCTCCCATGGTCTCTCAAGTGCGGAGTCTGGGTGTGCTCCTCGATTTATGGCTCAGCCTGGAATCTCAGGTTGTGACCGTGGCGGGGAGTGCGTTTCGGCAGTTACATCTTGTCCAGCAGCTTCAGCCGTATCTCTCAGACTCTGACCTCGCCACTGTCATTCATGCCTTCATCACCTCGAGGCTGGATTACTGCAACGCGCTCTACGTGGGGCTGCCTGAGAAGCTGGTCTGGGGGCTGCAGCTGGTGGAGAATGCCGCACCCCGTCTCCTGACGGGGGCGGGTTGCAGGGAGCACATGACACCAGTGCTCCGGGCTCTGCCCTGGCTGCCTATAAAGCACCGGGCCAGGCTCAAGGTGCTGGTTTTAACCTTTAAAGCCCTTCACAGCCTGGGCCCTGCTTATCTGCGGGACTGCCTCATTCTCCATGTGCCCGTGCGACCCTTGAGATCATCCATGGGAGCCTTTTTGGAGGTTCCCCGGATGAGATGGGTGGCCACCGATGTTAGATCTTTTTCGGTGGCCGCCCTTGTGCTGTGGAATTTGCTCCCGGAGGAGGCTCGGTTGGCCCCCACTCTCCTGCTGTTTCAGCGTGTATGTAAGACCTGGCTGTTCCGTCAGGCTTTTGGTGAGGGGTGGGGGTGGGGGGTTTCCCCACATTGTATTGTATTTTAAATTGTTTTAATTTTTAAAAAAATAATAATTATTGAATGTTGTTCACCGCCCCGGGCTGCCCTGTGGGCAGGAGGGGCGAGATATAAATTTTAAATAAAAAATTGCTCCTCTGAGTTTTAAGTCCTGTACAAAGAGTGCCATCAAATTAGGAATTTGGCTAGACCATCAAAAAAGACACCGTCATCCCTATTTACAGCAAGGCCAGCTGCTTTTACCTATGTCTCCTTCCCTATTCCATTTTAAACCCAACTTCAAAATATCAGAACATGCAAAGTTCAGAACAGACTAGTGACACAACAGTTTAAAATATTTGGCATTAATAAGCTGTGTTCGGTGTACTGCATCACAATAGCTTCACAGGAAATACTTGCTTTTTGTTGTGTGGAAGATCATCTGAATTGCAAATATTTTTTCATAACTAACCACATGGTAGCTCCAAGATGTTTATTAGAAATAAGTGATGTGAAATTTGCAACTTATTTATTTGTTTTATTTATTGGATTTTTAGCCCCCCTTTCCTCACAGGCTCAGGGTGGCATACAACCTATAAAATCCTAATTTAACACCAATCCTATCTCCAACGCTCAAGCCCTGCCAAAAGCCCGTCCAAAAAAATACATTTTACGCTGCCTTTTGAAGATTCTGAGGCTTTGGCAAACTTTCAGGAGAAGGGTGTTCAGACATTGAGAGCGCCTCTCTGCATCCCCATGTCATCTTGACTTGATACAATGGTGGGACTTGCAAGAGAGCACCCCCAGACCTCTCCTCAGGAAGCACAGCGGAAATAGGTCAAAACCAGCACCCTGAATTGTCCCCGGAACACTATTGGCAGCTTGTGCAGACTTTGGCGCACTGGAGTATTGTGCTCCCAGAGACTCACTCCTGTCACAAGGCGGGCTGCTGCATTCTAATCTGCACCAACTGGAGTCTCCAAACAGTCTTCGGAGGGCAGCCTCATGTAGAGCACATTTCAATAGTCTAGTCTTGAGGTAACGAAAGCATGGACTGCAGTGGCCAGATCTGAACCCAATATGGAGTTGTTGAAAAGCACTCCTGGCCACCTCCACAACCTGATGTTCCAGCTGCAACATGGGATCCAGGAGCACCCCAAGACTGTGAACCTAAGTGACCAGAGGAGTCTGGACCCTCTCAATAACAGGTGTCCCTATTCCTCTCCCCAGTCACAAGGCTGGTCAACCATCATCACTTCAGGCTTGTATGGATTCATCCTCAATTAGTTCACCCGCATTCGGTACCCAATGACAGCCAAGAAGTGTGTAAGCATCAAAACTGCTGGACCTGGGTTGGATGAAAAGGAGAGAGAGGTTTGGGTGTCATCAGCATACTAATAGCACCACACCCCACATCTCCGCACAATCTCACCTAGTGGCCTCAAATACACATTGACCAAAAAGGGAGACACTTGCAGGAATGACAAACAATTGCTCATCCATCACCACCTGCTGGGACCTCCCTGACAAGAAAAAATACAACCACCCACAAGTAGCCCCGCACACACCTGCCAAGTCCCACAGCTGTCATGATTCACTGTATCAAAGGCCACTGAAAGAGCTAACAGGATCAACAGGGTATGGCTTCTCCTGTCGATCTCCACAAATGCAGCTTCAGTACCACACCCAGGACAAAAGCCAGATTGATGAGGACCCAGGAATCTAGTAGCACTGAAATGTGCCTGAAGCTGCTGAGCAACTACCTGTTCAATATTCTTCCCTAAAAAGAGGAGGTTAGAGAAAGGGCGATAACTGGCCAGGGAGTAAACGTCAAGTGATGGTTAGACAACCGCAGTCTTAAGGGCAGCCAGAACCCTACTCTCCTGCAAGGAGGCACTGATAACCCCAGACAGCAAAGGCCCAAATGTCTCCCAGCTGGCTTTTGCCACTGCCAGCCAGGACAGACACAGATCTTGTTGACTACTGGTCCCGCATTACCCCAAGCACACGCTCTGCATCAGTGAAGGACAGTAGGACACCAATTGAAACTGATCCAAGTGAATAGGACCAAACCGCTTCCTCATCCACAAACTCTGACTCTACAATCAAACAAGCAGCCCTCAAGTCAGGGGGAATATGAGCAATTTTGTCTGCAAGTTAGATAGCAAACTCATCACAGTGGCCATTAGATGATTCAAGTATTGGGTGGAGACAAGCTGGTGTAAATAGGCTAGCTACCACTGGAAACAGCTCCACTGGATAGGACTTTGCAGGTGCTGTGGTAGCCGAGAGGGAAGTTCTCCTTGTCAGATCCCTAGCCATGCCATAGTCCTTCAAAAAGCATCTATAATACAACTGGCTGGCTTCAGCATGAGTTGATTACCACTGATGCTCTATCTCCCTAGTCTCCTGTTTCAACCGCCTCAGGTCCTTTGTATACCAAGAAGACCTCTGCTGTTGAATGGACGGAATGGATGTCTGGGTGCGATTGTGTCAATGGTCAAGGCAGAATGCTGATCCACAACTCAACCAGAATTGACAGGGAAGACATCAAAATCAGTGGATATATCCCCACAGAGAGTTTTGAAATCCAGATGGGTCCATTAGTCTCCAATATAACTGGTCCCCCCACTCCCACCCTGATGCAGGCAAAGGAGGGTGGGGATGTGGGCCCTTGAAAGGTAATAATCCAACCATGACAATGGTGTCTTCACAACATCCCCCAATAAGCAGAAGTATGACTGGTGCAAAAAATTAAGTCCAAGATGGGTCCCACCTCATGTGCCAGACCAGATATTACCTGGGATAGACCCACGGTTGTCATGGAGGCTATGAAGTCTCTCTCTGGCCCTGAGTCACCGTGTGCATGTTAGTCACTGAAGACAAGAACTTCAGTTGTGTTGTGTTCATTTATTTGACACCTCGTGTCGGTGCATTTGACACTAAAGTGAACAACGTACCAAATGCTAAAAGACCAAGGTTACTAAATAAATGAACACAAAGTAACTGAAATGAACATTCAGATCTGTAAACAAAGGGAGAAGTCAATATGACTTCATTTAAATGGATACGAATACACCCAATTTGTCAACACACAGGCACAGCCATCTTTTGAAGAACCATCATGTTGAACATGATGATGTCAGGACACAGCATGAACAAAACGTGTGTTTTATTGAAAATATAGGGGTCCGAGGATAATGGAAGTCTTCCAATCCTGCATGTGAAGTACTGATGGTAAACTTGTATATTGAAGACCTGCCCGTTCACATACCTTCTGAAATGCTCAGTGGCCCCCTTATTTGTGAAACATTCTCCTTCATAACCATTCATTCTGCGGGGTATCCCAGTATATCGTATTCATACTGTACTTGCAGCATACATAGGGCAAAGAAGACTCCTTGCATTCAGAACTGTAGTTCAAAAAGAAACCTTAATAGAACAGGAATTCAGATTTCTGGAAAGCTTGCACTTTCTCTTTTCAAACCCGGACAAGGAAGGAATACAAATAGTCCGGCAAACAACTGTATCCCATGCAGACATCTTCTCCTCTACTCCTAGTCCCTACTATCCCCCATGCACATATCAGCTGCTCTAGTTTCTATCTAAAATTAACTACACCCATATTGCTTTTACTCTGCCAACAAAGCATTTGCTTCTGCTTTGTAGAAAGACACAGTATTACTTCTAAATATGTATAAGAAGAAAGATAAGAGAATTCCTGGTATGAGTGGAGTTAAAAAGATGGGGACATAAGAGAGCTACAAAGCATGATCACAAACCCTGAGTGAACATTTTTTAAGGAGTCTCTTCTTAGAGAGAACGTACAAAAATTGTCTAGGACTACCCCCAACAAACGTTCCTTCACTTTTTGAAAGCAGGTTTCCATTTTTCTTATGCTATGGTTCTGGAAGCATAAGGTAGAGCTGAAATGAATAGTAGATTTTGTATTCAGGGATATTATTCACATTTTTGGATAGCTGTCTAAATAGCTGAATGATATCCACTATGAAAACAGGTATTTGCATAACTGCTCATTTGGTTACATTGTTTTGCATTCTTTGTTCATTTCAGTTTTTCATTTATTGCTGTTTTGTTATTTTGGTAGTTTGCTTATTTTGTTTTTCCTGTTGCACATGTGCACTAGCAGTGAAATACCAAAATAACTAAAATAACCAAAATAACTGAAACGAAATAGCCAAAGCAGGCATCTGGCAAAATAAAACCGAATATCTGTTTTGTCAGATCCGACTCAAAGAAGAGAAATTCATTGGACACAGAATTCACTGTGAATATTCATTTCAGCTGTAATATAAATAATTCTTTATCCTCTTTCAGAGTCATTTTGATGGGACCACAGTTTCAAGTAAGAGCACATTTACAAAATCATACCCAGAGTCCTAGACTTATCTTACTGTACTTTGCGCAGTAACTGTATGGCCAAGAACCTGTGTTCACTGTGTTTTCCACATTGCAACCAATGTGGAAAACGCGATGAACATTTTAACTATTATGACTCTTTAAATACTGGATGATTATGCAGTCCACATGTGTTACTAAAAACAAAAACAAACCAACAAGGTTTAAAAACCTTTTGATTCTTTATGTCTCTGAGATATTGCTTCACCAGAATGTAGTTTATACTAAATAGTATCACAAGTATTTTCTATGATTTTCTCTCCTCTCTTCACTGGCTCCTCCTTCCTGAACGAATCCTGCACAAGCTCCTAGTCTTCACCTATAAAGCTCTTCACAACCTTGCTCCCCCCCTACCTCTCTGTGATAACTTCCCTCCATACTCCAGTCTGTGAACTCCGCTCCTCCTCTGTCGCTTCTCTCGCCCTCCCACGCCTCCCCTGCTCCCCTAACCACCTTCGTCCCTTCTCCCTAGCTGCCCCCCATGCCTGGAACTCCCTCCCTGCCCACATCTGCCTCGCCCCCTCCCTTTGTACCTTCAAATCCCTCCTCAAGACCCACCTCTTCCGCTCTGCCCTCCCCGACTTCTTGCTCCCCTCACCTAACTACTGCTGATACCCTCCATCCAGTACAATCTGTTACCTGAGGTCTGTGTACTCATATCCTCACCACATGGACCAACCAGCCATCATTCTTGATGTAACTAAGCCAAGCACGTGCACCTGGAACTGAAACGAATTGGAATCGCATCCTCGTGAATGTTACACTCCTTGTCTCTCCCTCTGTTCTGTTCCCTTTCCTTCGTCTCCCCCCTCCGTCTCTCAGATTGTAAGCCGTAGGGCAGGGACCATGTCTATTCAATTACTTTGTAAAGCACCAGGTACATTGCTAGTGCTATATAAATGCTTGCTAATAATAATAATTAATAATGATATTGCTGAAATAAAGACACAACACTGGATTAAAGTATAGAATATTATTGGCTATTTGTAGTTTTGGCTATATTAATGTACTCTTGTAAACTGAAAGTTAAGAAGATTACATTGGATCAATCCAACGTGTAGAATTAAAGGAAACTAACTACACTTGTTCTTGAGTAGCAGAAATTTGATATGTCACATTAATTTGTTCTAATACAGCACAGTAATGCTTCCATGAGCAATGGCTGATCTGTAAACAGATAGAAGGCATCAGTCTGACAAATTTGCCTTAAGGACTTTAAGTTTCATGTCTTTCCTCAAATAACTTTGACCTTTCACTCTGCACCAAGTGTCTGTTCAGTTATACCTGTCTTCAGACAGCTGACCCCAGGCAACCCTTTGTGTGTGTGTGTATTTTAAAACATGTCCAGGTTAATTAAGGGACGTTGGCTGGCGGTTTGATGTCTGAAGAGCATGACTGATTGAAACTGAAGGCCTGTTACAAGGCAACACAACTTCTCCGGTTCATGGTCTGAAAAATGTGGCAATTTATTTTCCATCCAGTTCTACATCTTGTGATTTCAAAGGTGAATTAGGAAAACAGCAACCACAGAGAATGGGGAGAAATCCTACAAAAATATTTAGAAGATACTGATAGGAGAAATCAAGTCACCTGAGAAAGCTATCTGATTTCTCCTCATTATTTATTTAGATTCATAACCCCTTTCTTTTAAACCCTACATTGACTCTGTTGCTAAATCCTGTCGCTTCTCCCTCCATAACATTGCTAAGATTCGTCCTTTTCTCTCTGTCTCGTCTGCCAAAACTCTTGTTCATGCTCTGGTCATCTCTCGCCTCGATTACTGTAACCTCCTTCTCACTGGCCTTCCCCGGTCTCACCTTTCTCCCCTCATCTCTGTCCAAAACTCTGCTGCCAGGGTCATCTACCTCGCCAGTCGCTTCGACCATGTGCAGCCCCTCCTCTCTTCGCTTCACTGGCTTCCCCTTCCTGAACGAATCCTGCACAAGCTCCTAGTCTTCACCTATAAAGCTCTTCACAACCTTGCTCCCCCCTACCTCTCTGCACTTATCGCCCTCCATACTCCAGCCCGTGCACTTCGCTCCTCCTCTGTCCCTTCTCTCACCCTTCCACGCCTTCCCTGCTCCCCTAAGCGCCTTCGTCCCTTCTCACTTGCTGCCCCCCATGCCTGGAACTCCCTCCCTGTCCACATCCGCCTTGCCCCCTCCCTTCATACCTTCAAATCTCTCCTTAAAACTCACCTCTTTCGCTCTGCTCTGTCTGACTCTTTATCCTGCTGAGCCACTATTCCTATACCTACGATCGGTTTACCCTTATCCTTGCAACATGGACCTGCCTGCTGTCATTCTCATCGTAACCAAGCCAAGTACGTGCACTTGAGACCTCGCATCTTCATGAATGTTAGACCCCTTGTCTCTCCCTCTGTTCCCCTTCCTAAGTCTCTCCCCCAGCTCCTGTCTCTCAGATTGTAAGCCCTAGGGGCAGGGACCGTGTCTATTTTATTACTTTGTAAAGTGCCAGGTACACGGCTGGCGCTATATAAATGTTTGTTAATAATAATAATAATAACCCATCCTATGGAATCAGGAAAGGGCTTTACAATCCTTATCTAGTTCACTTTCACAAGAACCTTGTGAAGTAGGTCTTTATTATTTCTATTTTACAGATGAAGAAACTGAGGGTGACCTATGGCATATAGCTCAAAGCCGTCCAGTAAGATAGAATTTGGACCAAGTCTCCTAGGTTCAAAGTTAATGCTTTGGGTGTTTTCAGACGTTAGAAAGCAGTCACCTGATGTTACCACAGTCTGGCTCCTAACCATGGTGGAGTTTAGCCAGAGCTGTCACGGGGAGAAATCCCTGAGTGACAGCCCAGGCTAAGCTTCACCATGGTTAGGAGCCAGCCAGCAGAACCAGAGTAAAGCGGGCTATCATGTCTGATAGCCTGCTTTAGTCTCCCCGGTCTGGAGTGGCGGTGAGAGCCGGGTACCATGGCGGCTGTCATGGCTGCCTGTCAGCTGGGGAGGGGAAAGGGCACTGCCTGCATCACAGGGGAAGGGACTTGCAGAAGAATGTGTATGCATCACCCCACTCCCTCCCCAGCCGAGGTCACAGTCACTCTTTTTAACAGCCAGGCTGAGTCTGGCCTGGAATGACAGCTCCCACCTCGACCTGGAGCAGACTGTTGCCATTGCGGGGACCCATCACATCTAAAAGGACCCCATATCTGCTAGGCTACACTGGGTCTTGTTATAGACAAGATTCAAAGTGAATAGCCTTTGGGGGTGGTTTCACTGGTCATTCCCACTGGAGACAGTGTAAGGGAGCCTGATTTCCAGAAGGTGGCTCCTCAAAACTTTAAAAACCAGGCATTGTTGAAAATGTCTGTCATAAGAACATAAGTAGTGCCATACTGAGTCAGACCAATGGTCCGTCAAGCCCAGCATCCTGTCCTCCGACAGTGGCCAATCTCGATCGCATGGGAGAAGAACTAACAGTCACAATGGGCAATCCATTCCCCGTTGTTCACTCCCAGCTCCTGACAGTAAGAAGTTCATCTCGTAAGCTACTTGGTTAATAGCCATTAATGGGTCTACTCTCCAAGAACTTATCCAGTCCTTTTTAAAACTCAGCTATACTACTGGCCTTGACAATGTCCTCTGGCAACAAAATCCATAAGTTAATTATGCACTGAGTGAAAAAGTACTTCCTTTTATTTGTTTTAAATCTGTCAGCAGCTAGTTTCATGGAGAGTCCCTTAGTTCTGGTAGTATTAGGGAATGGTTATTTACCCTCTCAATCTACTCGTTCCAAACCACTAAAGATTTTATAAACCTCTATCATGTCCCCTCTCAGTCTTCTCTTCTTTAAGCTGAAGAGATCCAGCTTGTCAAGCCTCTCTTTGTACGGAAGCCGATCCATACCCTTTATCATTCTCTTTGCCCGTCTCTGTACCTTTTCTAGTTCAGCTATGTCTTTTTTGAGATGGGGCGACCAGAACTGCACACAATATTTGAGGTGCGATCGCACCATTGGTTTGTATAGAGGCATTATGACAGTCTCAATTTTATTCTCTATCCCTTTGCGAATAACTCCTAACATTCTGTTTGCTTTTTTGACTGCTGCTGCACATTGAGCTGAGGATTTCAGTGTATTGTCCACAATCGCTCCCAGATCCTTTTCCTGAGTGGTAACTCCTAGCCTAGTACCCAGCATTGTGTACACATAGTTTGGATTATTTCCCTGCATGCACCACTTTGCACTTGTCCACATTAAATCTCATCTGCCATTTAGATGCCCAAGCACCCAGTCTCGTAAGATCCCATTGCAGTTCTTCACAGCCTGCTCGTGTTTTAACTACCTTGAATAACTTGGTGTCATCTGCAAATTTGATCACCTCACTCTTAACGCCCTTTTCCAGATTGTTAATGAATACATTAAACAGCACCGGTCCCAATACAGATCCCCGAGGCACACCACTTTTTACATCTCTCCATTGTGAAAACTGACCATTCAGTTCTACTCTTTGCTTCCTATCGTTTAAACAGTTACCAATCCATAGTAAGACACTACCTCCTATTCCATGTCTTTTTAATTTTCTCAAGCGTCTTTTATGTGGGACCTTATCAAATGCTTTCTGGAAATCCAGGTACGCTATATCTACCGGGTCTCCCTTGTCCACGTGCTTATTTACACCCTCAAAGAATTCCAACAGATTAGTGAGACATGACTTACTTTTGTCCAAGATCACAAATTGGTTTTGTAGAAAGGGATGAACTTTCTCTAGAGGGAAATAAAGTTGATGAAAATTAACATTAAATTTTTAAAATAAAAGTTAGATTTTAAAGCGAATTTGTAAATTGCTGTGGGGGGGGAGGAGGGGTATCTGCCTTTTAAAAAACAAAACAAAACTCTTCTTTGATTTTCAGTATTTGACAACCTAAAGCTCAACATTTTTATTAGCAGAAAGCCCCAAATGTTCAGTTTTCAGTAAATTTTGGTTGCAGAAGACTGTAAATTCTCAGCTTTCCATATATTTCCACTGCAGAAATGTATTGAAAATGCTCCATTTCTTTCTTTTTTATATATATATATTTAAGTTTTTATTTAACAAATATACGTTTATGTTACAAGATATAAACTTCAATAATAAAGTCAAAATCAAAAACAATTAAACCAAAACTACCCCAACCCGCACTGCAGGAAAAAAATCCAGCACCCTATATGACAATAATGTACAAAATCACAGAATAAAGATTTTATTGTCCAAGTCATATTTGGTATAAAATAATTTTTGCCTTGACAGATGTCCTTATAAGAAGAAAGAAGCAGCCAGCTAGATGTCATTTATATCTGCGGCAATCCTTTCCATGGAGGTGACATACCAGCACCTCTGCAGCACGGCTTTTTCAGTAAGAATTCTAGGAGACTTCCAAGAGCTGGCAATCACATGTAATGCAGCTAGTCGAACTGCGTGACAGGCAAGCTTCCTTTCTTTGATCATCTGACACTTGGGAATGAAAGATACTCACTAAAGCCGTAATTGGTTTGAAAGGTATGTTGAGATCTGTTCTTTCTCATAAACTGCCAAACAACCCAGCAACCACATCACGATTCCACCAGCCTGCAACGTGGTCCCAACCTCTCCACAGTCTCTCCAACATCTATCAGACAGCAAGGCATTTTATTTTTTTCAATGACTGTGGGGTAAGGTACCATCTTAGATTCAGTTTCAGTTGCACCTCTCTGACTGTTAATGATTTAGAACCTTTATACATAACTTTCCACTTCTGGTGCATGTCATTTAATATTTTTTTTTTACATTAAGTTCATCTTCCCACTTACTTATGTAGTCACTAGCCACCAGCAGCAAAAAGGAATAACATTTTGAGCTCCTTATACAATATAGATAATAGTCCCTTATCCGACTCAAATTGAAATAAAATAGCTTCTAAAGAAAGTGACCTCCTCCCAAAACAAAGTCAATCTCGTTGATTATTCTTATTTAGCCTGTTATGACCAAAAAAATCAATCTTGCTTTGTATGTTCTCCTCTAACTCATTAAAAGTAATAAATGTAAGATTATTAAATAAATGCTTAGCTAGAGTAATACCTTTATACAAAATGCTCCATTTCTTTATATTCTTACAACTGTTGGCTTCCTCTGCTGGATAATGTATAAATACACCCCCGGACAACCATGACAGTGGTACCCCATACCATACTCTGAGCAAGAGTAGCCTAGTGAACAGAAGGTTGGCCTGGTAACTGTGGAGGACATGGTTCAAACACTGTCTTAGCCATGAGCTTGCTGGGTGGACTCATGCAAGTCACTATCTTTTAGCCTCAGTTTCCCATTTATAAAATGGAAATAACAACGATAACATCCCATGGTAATTATGAGGTTGATCTTGATAAGGATGGTAAAGCACTTTGGATACTAAAACTGCTATATGAATCATAGCAGCCTTACTATTGCATCATGGGTTCTTAATAAATGTGACGGTGGCCCATTTTGGCCCTCAAGCCACTGGGACATTTGTTGGTGCGCCGCTAGATGTTTGCTTGGGATTGGTCCCAGGCATGTCAACAGCAAGCCTGGCTTGTTATCCGGGAGACCTCCAGAATCACAGCCTTAGCTACTGTCCACTCGACTGTGCCAAAGTGGGCTACAACGGGCTGTCGCGTCTGTTGTAGTCCACCATGACCCAACCCGAATCAGGTCCATCATGGCTGACTGCCATGGTCGGGGGCAGGGCGCTGGTGCAGTGCGGGGGTGGGGTCAGCTGGATGCATGTTTATGCGGCTTCCTGCCCTCCCTAGCAGCCTGGCTGCTGGCACATTTATTGACTGGCCTGACCCGGTTGGGACCATGTTGGTGGCAGGTTCCTGATCCGGGTCAGGTTGTGACAGCAGCACTCTGCTGTCACTTCTGTTAACACCCATGGTCTCAAATGAGGCCTGATCCTCAGACTGATGTAAATTGGTATCAATGTATTATCTTTACTAAAGCTTGACGTCACTGGAGCTAGACTGAGCTATACCAACTGAGGATCTGTCCCAAGGATCCCACAAATTTTTAATGAATTGTTGCCACTGCTAAAAGTATCTTTCTTTTAAAAAATTCTGTTCAATGCTCTGCTGTCAAGGTCATCTGCTTCGCCTGTCATTTTCATCATGTTCAGCCCCTCCTCTCCTCTCTCCACTGACTCCCTCTTCCCTTTTGCATTCAGCACAAGCTCCTTTACCTTCAAGGCTCTTCATGGCTGTGACTTCCCAACTTCGTGAATGCATTCCTGGGTGCACGAGCAAGGTGATGGTGTGTGTGTGTGTGTGTGTCCGTGACTGCTGAGTGACAATGCCGCGGAGCACCCACTCAGGTGGAGTACACGGTGAGGGATTAATGGGAGGCTCCCAACGTAGCTATCCTGGGCAATGGAGGCAAGCCACCACACACTCCCTTTGCTCTGGGTCATGGGGGAAGGGGAAACATGCCAGGCTGGCCCTTGCAATTTACATGTCCCCAGTATTCATGCTGGGGAATCCAGGCTCCCCAGTGCTCCTGGCTGGTTCTTGTGACTTGCAAAGGCTGTGACCCCCACCCACAATGCCTATGAGTGGCAGACTGGCCTGCTGGCATAGCGGCATGGCTGACCACCCCAGTTCATACGGGCAGGAGGTCTGTGGCTGCCTGTTTCCAAAGGGCATTCTGGTTTCCCAGCAGTGTTCCACAGGCGGCCAACTGGCCATGAGTGAGTACTCCATGGCTCACAGAAGCATATATCCCCTGCTCCACCTTCAGACAGGCAATGAGTTCCATGGCTCCTGGATGGCCATGCATGGTGGCATCTTGTCTAAAAACACCCTCTGTGTCTCCCTATGGGTGTTAACAGATGAGACAGTAGCCCACATCAGATAGCCAGCCACCTGCCCATTAGGTGGTCACCAGTTTGCCCGTCCCTGTCCTGCAGCCCCACTCATGGCATTATCCTGGAGAATGTGGAGCCTGCCATGAGGGTGCATGCGGACTAAGATGGGTAAATGCACACCCACATTGCTGCTTCCCATCTGTGGGTCTGCCAGGACCATAGAGTCCTGGGTGGAGCACCTAGAACTCTCACTTTCACAGGCAGTGTGCCTGTTTACTTTTGCATTTTGGAGTGCTCTAAAAAGGCTCTCCAAAAAGCAAAAATAAACAAGAAAACTAGTTAGGATTCTGAGTAAACAAGTTCAGATGCTGTTAGTTATGTTGAAAACCACAGTGGGGGTGGCTTCCTGTACCTAGGGGTCACTGTGGCTGTGCATCAGGAGAGTATTGTAGCTCGGAAGGGTTTAGTTTGCTTGAAGAATCAGGAGCACGCAGGAGCTGCTTAACTCAGCAGCAGCCATCTTTAGTCCACTAACTAGAAAGTTCTAACACTCTCCTTCAGTCCCTGCTGCTAACCCAGGAACTGTATAGCTTCAGGGAGGTCATGCTACACAAACAAGTTAACCCCCAAGTTGCCTCAGAGAGGGAGGTGGGAGGCAGAGTGCGGCACCTGCCCATCTGCCCCAAGTGTTGCACAGAACCTGCAAGTGGTGGCTGTACACAGGCTCCGCAGAGCAACCTCCATCTCTATTTTTTAATAAAAGATTTTTATTATTCTTTAGGTACATCCATACCATACGTATTTGTTTTTCAGCAAACACAGTAACACAACTTTAACCAGAAGTGACAACAGTTTCTTCTTCCTGTTTCAGTTACAGAGGTTTTTATTTCTTTAAAACAGATGGTGTGTTTAAATGTCTTCATTTTGATATCTTATGTAATTACTGTCCAACAGGGATTCCAGATGGAGTAAAACTCTTCCAAGTTATTTTTCAGATCTACGGAGATTCTCTCCATCAATATAATATACCAGAGCCTTTTAGTCCAGTCTGAGAATGATGACCCCGTTACTGTCTTCTATTCTTTTGCGATGATGTGTGTATGTCGCTCAAGTAGAAGTACTTTACTTGTCTTCTGTCTGACTTTAGGAATTGTTAGTTCTGGTAAATTCCCAGAAGAGTGATCTTTGGGTGGAAGAGTAAGTCTGTTCCTATTACTTCTATTATTGTTTTCCATGTTTTGTGCCAAAAGGCAGATGATTTTGGACAAGTCCACCAGCAGTGGAGATATGTTCCTAGTTCTTCACATTCCCGCCAATCTTTATCGATCTTATGAATCTTTTCAGGAGTGGAATACCATTTTAAAATAAGTTTAATTTGTGGCTCTTTGACCATCAATGAGGAAGAACACCTTATCATATAATTCCAGATTTGTTTCATTTTTTCCATTTGTTATTTCCATTTTAAGATCATCTTCCCACAAAGAAATATATCCTGCGTCTGGAAAATTAAAATCTCTTCTAAGTATTGTGTACTCCCTCGATAAGAGTTTCACGCTGGATGTATTATTGAATAATAGTATTTTTAATTCATGGGGTTGCCTTATATAGTGCTGTGGCGGACCCCTTGGTGTGGAACTCAGTCCCCCTGGATGTTCGTCTCAGTTCCTCCATCCATCCCCTTAAAACGCACCTGAAAACTATTTGTTTTCTAGGTGTTTTTAGGATACACTGCTGGCCCCCTTAATGTATTTTGTTCTCCCTTTTCCCTTTCCAAATCTTCGTTTTTAATATCCTTTCAATTACTTCTTTTAAATTGTTTTAAATTGTTTATATTGTGCTTTTATGTGAAATGTGAAGTGCTCAGAGTGCCATGCAGGCAGGGGGGTGCTATACAAATAAAATTATTATGATTATTATTAATCTTTGGAATTATTTTTAAAACTATGTCATTTACAATAAACTCAGAAATTAACATTTTCTTTCAATGCAGTTTCTAAAGTATCAACCCTTTTGAATTGGCTATTTACAAATAGATGCATTGCTCTATAAATGCCTTTCTTTTTTCATCTGTCTAAGCATTTTTGCTCTTCCTAAGACCATTGCATTCTTTTCTATGCAATAAGTGTGTAAGGTGTCTTTCCTTGCACTAATTCTAATTTTCGTTGGCACTTTTGCCATGTTTTTATTGCTACCCTTTACTTTCCTCTTAGGGTAATTTCACACGTTATTTGACCACGGTCTGGGATTCATTTTGGATCCCGGACAGGAATCAGTCCGGCCATCCTTTAGACGTGTCAGGCTGATTCCGCTTGGGGATCGGGGAGGGGGTGGGGCTGCGTGGTGTGACGTGTGGCCGCACAGCCTTGCCCCCTGCGCTCCCCTGGCCGCCCGCCCTCCAGGAGAAGGGCGGGTGCAGCGGCCAATCCGGCCACTGCACCCGATCCTGCATCAGGGTGTGGGCCACGGTCCGGAATTGGCGGAGGTAACAGACATTACTTTCCGCCGATTCCAGACCGTGGTCCAACTAACAATGGTTCTGGACCTCCGGGTGGCCAGAGATCCAGAACCATGGTCAATGTGTTTCCCGCCAGAGGTTCACCGTGGTGAACATCGGGCAGGAACCATGCTGGGTAATTTCAGACGTTACGGTACTGCGGCCACCACAGGGGGTTCACTGTGGTTGACCGTGGTATCGTAACATCTAAAAATACCCTTAGTGGACTCATCTCTTGTTTGTTTTCATCCTATTTTTCATTCTCCCTTGTCTCCCCTCCCTTGTTGCTCCTACATTATAAGCCCCTTGGGGAAGGGACTTGTCTCTGACTGTACAGTGTCAGGTACATTGCTGTCACTATATAAATAATTAATAATAATGATGATACTAATAAAACAAAACACACACTTCAGTTCCTTGGTCAAGATTATACTACTCTCCAATAGCTGAAATAAATATTTGCTGCAATTTTAATATCTGACTATTTTACCCAAATGAACAATAACCGCTATTCAGGATCTCCATTTTGGATATTTTGGTTAAGTTATTTGTGTTTTCAGTTAGTCATTTGTTTGTTTGTTCATATATTCAGTTATTTTGGTACTATTGGCACTATTGTGCTTATGCCAAAGCTGGATCAAAGAAACTGAACGGCCAAACAATCAAGTAAGTGAATATTGTTTTGGTTGAGGATCACATTTGGATAGTCATCTGTAACAGGGTTACCTCCTTGGGGTGTAAACTTTCCCAGGATTAGTCCCAAAATTCAGCTCATGTGGGATCTTAGTAGGGGTGTGCATGTCATTTTTGTTATATCGATAATGAAAACAGTAATTTTCATTATTGCAATAACAAAAACAAAAACAAAAAATCAATAACAAAAGTCATTATTGATTTCATTATTGTCTGGCAGCCTGGCAGGTGTTTTTTGGAGGGAAATGTGGAAAGGAGAGGAGGGAGCAGACATCTTGGAGCCAGAAACAATGTTGAACTCTTGAACTGGGAGGGGAAGGACCTGATGGATGTATCTCTGGCCAATGAGCAGCGCTAGCAGGTCCCAGCAGTTGTGACACCCTGTGATTCCTCAATGGCTCTGCCTCCCAGAACCACTCAGGAGGGCTCTGGGGGAGGGCACTGCAACCCTTTTATATTGTAGGGCTGGACTGCTTCACTCTGTGTTAGCTCTCTTGTTTGTTAGGGTGCGTTTGCAGAAGCTGCTGGTGCTTGCACTAGAAATCCTCCTATATATAATCTCCTCCTATATATATATAGGAGGATTTCTAGTGCAAGCACCAGCAGCTTCTGCAAACGCACCCTGACAAACAAGAGAGCTAACACAGAGTGAAGCAGCCCAGCCCAGCCACGCAGCCCCACCCCCTCCTCAATCCCCGAGCGGGGACACACACACACACACAACTAATATCTATATGATATATGGACAGGGGGAGACAGACATATATGGACAGGGGATTGAGGAGGGGGTGGGGCTGTGTGGCGCGATGTGTGGCCGCACAGCCCTGCCACCCGCGGATATAGATATATATACACAACTAATATCTATATAATACATAGACAGGAGGAGACAGACAGGGGAAGGGAAAAGGAAAACCAGATATATCTACTCCCCTTCCCCTGTCTATCTCCCCCCGTCCATATATTATATAGATATAGATATTAGATGTGTATTAGATTCTGTATGTATTATATAAACAAAACTACATATTATGTACAGTATATATTATTGTGTGCAGTTCTTTCTGTATCACAATGAGAAGGAGTTCAACTTCTGACAATAATTCTTCATTCGCTCACTAAATCAATACTGATACCAATAATGATACCAAAAATAAAATCTTCATTTGAAAATGGTACTGATACCGACAATGATAATGAAAAATGACATTTTGTTAATGAAAATGACACATTTTAATAACGAAAACGATAATGAAAAATGACATGGGGCCCTGGTGTACTCCCCTAGATCTTAGCTCCACTGTGTCCCTTTATTTACATTGTCCCATCACCATATTACAATCTCAGTTTGTCTTGTTGATATATACAGTCACACTTTACTCACAGGCTCACCTGGTCAGGCACGGCCTGAGCCAGTCCAAGTTCTTCAGACTTGGGCAACACCCTCCAAATCCCAAGAGCTGTCCCTCCCCTCTGACTGCTCTTACTCTGGGCAGAGCTTCCTCTGAGCTCTTCCTCCTCTGTGTTTCTTACACCAGTCTCTCTCTCCACAAGCCTTTCTCAACTAGTCCCACACAGGCCTTCCAGGCTTCAGGCTGCTCTAGTCATGCCCAAGCCCAGGTATGTGGCACTCAGGCATAATCCCACACTCACATCATCGCCTAGGCCTCGAGTAGCACCGTCTACTCTTTCCTTTGCTGATGCTACCTCTGTTAAAGGGCCAGCTTCCCAATTTGGCTGTGCCTTGCCACACCATCCAAAAATGCAAGTAATATCTGCAAGTAGAAAATCCACTACTTGTTTCAGCACTATGTTCAGATGCTTCATCATCTAGTCCTAAACACTTTTAAACTATTTTAAAATTGATCTTATGTGGATTTTGTTTTATTGTATTTTATTGTACTAATGTTGTGAAGTGCTTGGTGCACCATTTGGTGGAATGGCTCTATATAAATATTTTTATTCATTATTAATTATGATGATGATGATATTGTGTCTGACATATCTTTATCCTATTGCACACAGCTTATCCTTCCTACACTGAATGTAATTTTAGACTGGGACATTTTTCTTTAGAGTGAAGAAACTAAAAGAGTTTGACTATGCAGAAGTATGAACAAATGGGAGCAGTTACCTCCCTAGATCTACACTACTTGAACATAAAATAGGATGAGACTATTTAAAAAAATAATTCTGTCTTGCAAGCAGCATCCTTTATTTTGACTGTCAACGTTTTACAATTGGTAGGATTACAGCATTTGTCTCTGAATAGTTTATTTCTTGGTTCATTGGTGAGCTATCTTGTCTCCAACATAATGGCTTGGGGTGTTTGAGAGTCCAAATACTTGCTTGGAGTAAGCATTATCTCAAAATATCCCAGGGGTAATTTGAGCAAAGCTGACCTGCATATTATATATAGGAAAACGCACCCTGAGTCAGAACAACAAAATTGTGGAAGCTGTATTTTCTTCTTGCTTTTATTTAAACCACTTGAGCTTGTCTGTCAAAGTTGATAACATCATGAAAACCCCTGAGGGAAACTGCAGTTTGTGATATCATGAAAAGTTTGTTTTTATTCCTTATTTCCTAAGTGGTCACTTGTTAGTAATTGCTGAAGTTTATTTTTTGGTCAGGGGCCTCTTTGTGTAAGATGCATTAGAGTATGCTGTTGTTTCTTACTCTTCTAATAGAGAAATAATAACATTTGTATACATACTTGACACTTGCCTGTTTGCAGTTGTTGACTCCTGAACTGAAAGGGGTTATGGTACATTTTGCACAGCTAGTGGCCCTAATATCTGATAGGTATCACTATGTCAACTAAGAGCTCAGTGGAAGGAGACGAATACAGTAAGTGCTACCATCATAAACTGTACTAATGACTTTGGCCACGCTGGGGATAACTGAGGGTTATAATGATTTCTTTTTTATTGCCCTAATAAAACATTATTTAAGTTGTGGGTCATGAAATTTTCCATTTTGAGCTGTGATTCCATTCTTGAAATTCTTTAATAGGCTGAAATGAGGGTTTGCACTGGAATACCTGCAACTTGGTTATAACATATCTGACATGTCATGACTACAGACTGAGTAAGGTTATATTGATGTTGCCCTAAACCTCCTATATAAATTGAGAGGTAATCTGTTTGACACACCTATGCTAAATAAATACCTAAAGCACAGTGATAGACTAATATGTCTTCTGTTTTGACTTCTTAAATGGCTGAGGAACGGTTCTGTGTGTCCTGAATTCTTGCATACTCTTGATCAATGGTAGTTATTATGGAGCCAGCCATGATAATGGCTCCATAGTTAAGGTGGAGCTAACTTTCTTCATTAAGAGGCCCATTGAGTTCAATGGGAGTCCCAGGGACAATTTCATCTAGGTTGCAACCCACTGTTGACGGGGTTTTCTCATTGATTTTGCCATGAATAGTGAATGTGGTTTGAATAGAAGAGTTGGGAAATGCTCAAAGTACATGCCACTGTTCACAGATTGTTCAATGGATAGGTATAAGATGTATAACCTTATACTTATGTCAGGCACTCATACATACCTATTCGTTTTGAGGACAAAAAACCAATACTACACATAGTAGAACTTGGTGGTCTAGAAGTAAGACTCTTGCTTAGGGAGCAAGAGGTCCAGGGTTCAAATCCCCTGTAGTGTTGCTGTCATCGAGTAGTAATAACTAGTGTTAGAATTTTTTTGTTTTTGCTGCTGCTGACTGTCAAAGGTTCATGTTCAATGCTGTACATGGGGTCATGATCCTAGAATCCTTTCTCTGGTGGGTGGAGGATGCTAGGGATCCAGTGGGGTGCATCCTGTGGTGGTGGCATGAGCCTTGAGATCAGTGAGACCATTTGCAGAGCATAAATTTGGTCGTGTGCAGTCTCAGTGGGAATGGAGCTAATAGGAAAAATCAGAAGGATGTCACAAGCAGAGAGGGAAGCACAAGCTGCATTAGGTGGTGGTTACATTGTATCTGCTATCTAACTGTTGTCAGGTACAGTATACCTGAATCAACATTGATAGCTCTAACGATGTGTGTGCGCGCTCATGCTGAAGCTATCCCCTTTGTGGAAACTTTGTGGGGGTCTTTTGCAGAGGGGGGAAACTTCAGGCCCGAGGGGGTCAAATGCAGCCTGCGGCTAGTTTTTATTTGGCCCTTTTCTAGTTCTTGGATTTGCCCCCAGATTCAATTCCTGCCTCCAAACACTGAAAGACTGAGCTCAAGGTAAGGGAGCAGGGAAGAGGGCATGCACCCGAGGACAAGGGACAGATCCATGATCCGGACCCTTTTGCTGAGCACATTCCTTCAGCCCCTCCTTCTTTGCCCCAACTTCTTTGGAGCTTGTACTAATTTTTTAAGTGGCCTCTGGTAGGGAAAAGGCATCCAGCACTGAGCATGCACTTGATTCCTTCTAAATAGAGAGGCAGTGTGGTGTAGTGGAAAAGGTGCTGGACTTGTGCGTGGGTGCTGCCTTCCCCCCCCTTCCCCCTGACAAGACAGCACCTGCCACAACTCCCTCCCCTCACCCCACAGTGCACTCCAGATGGGGAGAGTTAATCTCTCCCCAACTCGCAGCATGGATGCCCGATTCAGGAGTCTTGGAGACCTTGAAGCCAGGTCATGGTCAAACCAATAGGGATGGGCGAACGCGGTTCGGAAGTTCGGAGTTCAGCCCGAACTCTGCCTGTTCAGACGACCAGACCGAACCGAACCCAATTCCGAACATCAAAATGACCGAAGAGTTCGGTCAGTTCGGATCGCATTCGGGTGGCAAAAACGTGTCACTGGCAGGCAAAACGTGACAGGGAGTCATCCCTTTTTGCCTCAGACCACTGGCTTCACAGTCTGCGATTGGCCACAGGCTAGGCTGCACGGAGCCAATGGGGCTTGCGGTGAGGCAGGCGCAGCAAGAAACAAAATTGATTTCCTCCCCCCTTCCCAACACCTTCTGAGCTAGTCACTTTTCCTGAACAGCAGGCGTTTCAGAAGGCTCCCTCTCCCAGCAGTTTTGTTCAGTCCATTGCAATCCTCCTATTTCACCCATCCGACCCAGCTACCTCCATATTATCATTTATTTAGGTTAGATTAGATAGATTTAGGTGTTATGTTTTGTTTTTACCCCTTCCTTCCTTCCTCCCTCCCCACTCCATTGAATCCTTTCCCTCTCCCTCTTATTCCATCTCTGATTCCGTTCCCCTGTTTTAAGTTTGGGATTTATTTAGAGTAGGATTATTATTAGATTGATTTTCATTTCAGTTTTGTACCCCTCCCTGTGTAATACTGTATATATAGATAGTTATTATTAGATAGATAGTTACTAGATAGCTATACATCGTAGTTAGCTTAGTTATAGAGATAGATAGAGATACAGTGTGTTTGTAGGACAAGGCCTTTGTAGTTAATTATTAGGATATTCCATTTAGTTCAAATAGGTTTTAGAATAGTTAATAGCAGTTACATTGAGTGTAGAAATAGATATAATATTAGATAACAATTTTTTTTTAAAAAAAACCCC
>QEPC01009550.1:713087-729960 GCA_003113815.1 Sphenodon punctatus
CCTCCTCCACTGTCATGCAGGGCACTGGAAGGCCTACAGTACATGAGGCTGTGTCTGTCTCTGCTGGTACTGGAGCAGGTGCTGGTGCTGCTTCCGATGTTCCTACAGGGCCACCAATGTCCCCCACCATTGAGGCGATCCCCAGCAGACCAGAGCTGGTGGATCCCACCCCAGCTGCTAGAGGCAGGGCCCGATCCCTGGGCAATGTCAGTAGGGAGAGTAGCAGCAGCAGCACTAGCAGCTATAGAGGGGGGCACAGGGAGAGTGCCAGCAGCATGGTGGGCATGGGCAGTCTAGCCTCAGGCTCCCAGTACTCCCCTTCATGGGACATCACCATGATCGCAGACAGTGAGTCAGAGGCAGACACTAGTGCCGCAGAGGAGATGTCTGCAGCTGAGGCAATGGCTGAGCCTCCTCCCAGAGCTGTGTTGCCAGAGCCACCAAGTTCTCCCCCTCCCAGCAATGCTGGCAGCAGTGCATCACCCGGGGTGGGCCAGAAGGCAGGAGGGGGAAAAAAATCCTCAGCCTGGGATCATTAAGCAGGTGCGGGCAGATGATCCCAGAGAGATGCAGTGCACTGTGTGCAAAAAGGTGGTAAAGCGTGGGCAGGTGCTCAGAAACCTAGGGACAAAAGCAAAGGCAAGGCACCTAAAGTCATGTCACAGTGCTCTGCTGCTCAGCGGGAAGTCAGGGGAAGTGGATGCAAGTGGGTTCCCGACTGCAGTGGCCAGGCACCCGGCTCCTTCAGCAGGCAAGCATCCTGCACCACCACCAACCGCTGCCTCTAGCAGCAGGAGCAGTATTCTTCCTGCTAGGGGGGCAGAACAGCAGCAGGAGCCTCCCCAGCAGCACCGTCAGTCCACCATGGAGGAGCTGGGGTGGGGTGGGATCTGTCAAGGCCATCGGCAGGGTGCCGTGGCACTGGTTTCCAAGATAAAGCAAAATGTCTGTTGGCAGAAATGATTGCCCTAGATGGGCAGCCCTTCTCAATTGTGGAGGACAAGGGCTTCCAGCGGCTGATTGGGTTCCTGGCCCCTAACTTTAAGCTGCCTTCCCGCTCCACCCTGAGTCGGACTGTGGTGCCACAGCTCTACAGGGTTTTGAATGAACGGGTGAGGGAGCAGCTGGCAGGTGCTGGGGGGGCTACAGTCCACTTCACCACTGACCTGTGGTCTGCCAGAAACGCCCAGCACACCTGCCTGGCAGTGACTGCACACTGGTGTCAGGTTCCAGAGGCAGTGCTTGGCAGTGGCGGGAGGGGTCCTGAAGCAGGGTACAGGTGGGCCCTGCTTCAGGCACAAGTAATGGACAGCTCCCACTCCTCAAGAAACCTCGAGGCAGCCCTGGCGACCATGGTGAGGGAGTGGGTCATGCCAGACGCAGCCTTCACCAAGGGGTGTGTGGTCATAGACAACGCGGCCAATATACTAAAGGCAGTCCATGACGGGGGCTTTACAAGCATCCCTTATGCCGCACACACCCTCCGTCTCGTGGTGAAGAATGCTCTGGGCTTGGGGGAGAAGGGGATTGGGCCAGGCATCCTTAGCTCCCTGGTTGACCCAGGGAGGAAGCTGGTGGGGTTCTTCAACCGCAGCGTGAAGGGCAGCGAGCTCCTCTGGGAGAAGCAGGCTGAGAAGGGTCCCCGGTGCACACGCTCATCCAGGATGTCTCCACCAGGTGCAATTCCACCTTCCTGATGCTTGAGTGGCTTCTTGAGCAGAAAGCCACCCTGCATCAGGTGGAACTGGAGACAGACATCGAGGCACCTCCGGGGTACAACAGGGAGGAATGGGAGATGATTGCTCAGATGGTCTTCCTCCTGAGACCGTTCCTGGCCATGATGGAGACCATGAGCAGCTCCACCGCCACCCTCAGCCAGGTGACCTCATTGGTCCATAGTCTCAAGAGGTGCCTGGACGAGCTTATCAGGGGGCAGGATTGTGGCCCTCCGGGCAGTAAGATCTCCAATGAGGCACTTGACCTGGCACGGAAGCTGAAGGTGGGGCTGAGTACACGCTTTGATGAGCTCCTGCACCGGGAGGAATATGTCCTGGCAACCATGCTGGACCCCAGGATCAAGGGCAGCATGGCACGTGAGACAGTGGTCTATGGCCTCCGGAAGGGTGCACTGGTGCAGAAGGTCCGGCAGGAAGAGTGGGCCATGCAGCAGGATGCCCCTGGGGATGGTGGGAGTGGGAGCAGCGACCCCTTCTAGCCATTTGGGTCTATCCCTGTCCCCAGGCATAGTGGTAGCAGCAGCACCAGCAGCAGGATGAGCAGCAGCAGCAGGACCCCTACTAGTGCCAGCTATTTGGGGGTGCTAGGTAGGGATGGCAACTGGAGAGTGGGGATGGCTGGCAGGCACACGTTTCGGTGGGGGTGCTGCTCATGCTCATGCCTGACTGCTGGAAGTATCCCCCGCACTACAGTACCCTCTCTCTCTCTCTCTCTGGCAGACATCTGCTACACTGTTTGTGCCTGAATGATGCCCACCACCCACCCGTATGCCAGTGAGCTCACTCTAACGGATAGAGCCTTAAGTTTCTTGTTCTCAAAATTAAAAAAAAAGTTTACAAACCTGGCAGCAACACCTCCCATGGCTCTGGCTCCTCCTCCACCACCGAAGGTCCAGCAGTGGCTGAAGGAACCTCTTCCTCCACCACCTTGGCCTTCCCCCAGGCCCGGCGTTTAATGGTGGTGGAACTGGTCTTTTTTTTTTTTTTTTTTTAAAAACACACACCCAACACAACACACACAGCACCCACCAACACTCACCAACCAGCTAAACCAAAACCAACACACACCACACAGCCAAAACACACATGAATCAAAAACAAACACACAGCCAGCCACAACACACGCTCTCACCCGCATAAGCTCCGCACGTACTCGAATTTCCTGTTTCCAGGGCAATCACGGACTCTCGCGATACTTTTTCCAAATGCCCAAACTGAACCAAACATGACCGAACCGAACGGCCGAACCTGAACGCGGCAACCAAACCAAACGGGCAGACCGAATGGGCAAACTGGACTGAACCGAATGACCGAACCCGAACTATGATCTGTTCGCCCATCCCTACAAACCAACCCCAGCCCCAAGACCCAGCCTCACCTCTAGGCATATCCACGTCCTCCGCCCCCCCACAGCACATCCATGGTTCTTGCTTGGCAGAGGGTGGTGCAGGAGAAGGGGCTTGGCTTGGGGGCAGCAGCCTAAGGGCCTGGGGGTGCAAAATTCCTCAGTCCAGCCCTGGTAGGGAGGGAGCTGGGGAAGCACTTCAGGAGTAGGTGGTTTCAGCACCTCTTCCCCCAGGCTCAGTTTGCAGCAGAGGGGTGCGTGTGAGTGGAACCAGAGGTGTGTGGGGGAAGGAGCCACAGAAGTGCTTCAGGGGCGGCCAGCTTCAGCGCCTCTCCCCCAGGCTTGGAGTTGCAGCAGAGGTTCAGGACCGGACACAAGCAGCACTGATTGCAGAAGCAGCATTTCAGGCAGTTGGCCAAGTCCCCTAACCCCAACCTGGGAGTGAAACTGGTTCTGTAACGCACGCAAATAGAGAGTCCCTAACTGAAGTATGGGCCATGGCGTCTCCTGGGGGAGGGAGCTAACTAGCTCATTAATATATATGTATGTAAAACATAACTTGTCCACTACTACAAGTTCTCTACTCTTTTTTTTTTTTTGGAATGGCATATATTAATTGACCATCTCTGTAGAAAGTATGTCATATTTTCTGAAATATCATGTAACCGAAACATAGATGTAGTACAATCTCTTGCCATCTTTATACTCCCTGAAATCACTCTTAGGAGTTTGGATTGTGTTTGTAAAACCCCCCCAAAGAAATTAGATAAACAAAAAACCTACTGTTTAAAAAACCTAGCTAAGGCAGAGTCACATCAAGCAAACTTTAACAAACCGGGAAATTGTATATTAAGGCTCCTACCTTAACTGGCACACCACGGAAGCACTGAAGTTTTGTATGGTGTCACATATTGTGCTCGCCTACAACTTAGGCTCCATGCACTCACACTTTGCCTTGCTCTTTCAGCCCCAATCCTCTTCCTTTGCGGGGAGGGGGGGGAGGGACACTAAAACTAGGATGACATGCTCATCCCTGTCCAATATTACATTGTTACTGTACTTCCAATGTGGAAAGAATTTCTCTCTTTTTAAACTTGTATTCCAAATCTACATTCTGTGGCACTAGATCAAGTACATCTCCCCACTGCACAGGTGAGTGACTAAGAGCATGTAAATATTCCAACATGAAACAATTTGATGGACCAGTTGTGTTGCCCTTACATTTAAATTAATTTTATTTTGGATCACCACCTACTCTAACCTGCTACTTATTTGCACACACCCCCTCTAACCAACTAACCACCACTTAACTCTCAGGCCACTTTTAGATGAGCGGCATGGGAAGTGCGTTTTTCTATGCACCTGGAGGAGAAGCCACGCGGGATGCGTTAATATGCACCAGAAGTGGCCACCCGTCAGGAATCGGTAGCGCGTGTGGCCTCCCACGGCCTCTTTAAAGACGCGTTCTGGAAACAGATTTATTTATTTAATTCTTTCGTACCCTGCCCCTCCTGCCTCAGGCAGCTCGGGGTGGCTCACAACAATAATAAAAATACAATATAAAAATATAAAACAAAACAATATACATATAAATATTGCCTTACAGCTGTAGCTGTAAGGAAGTTAAATGCACAACCACTCTCCATTATAAACAGGGGACTGCAGACTTTTGACTCCGTACTTTTAAAAGTCTGCAACTTTTGAAAAGTTGCAGACTTTTCATAGAGTCAAAAGTACAGAGTCAAAACTCGGCAACTTTTCATACCAAGTGAAAAATCTGCAAGTTTTCAAAAGTTGCAGACTTTTCACTTGGCATGAAAACTTGCAGACTTTTCATAGAGTCAAAAGTACAGAGTCAAAAGTTTGCAACTTTTCATACCAAGTGAAAAGTCTGCAGCTTTTGAAAAGGTGCAGACTTTTCATATGGACTCAAAAGTAGGGAGTGAGGTCAGGGGTTAATTGACATGAAACTGACTAGGCTTTCCTCTTGCTGGCTTTCTGAGGCAAGTGGGTAATTAACATGAAACTGACTACAGCGTAAAGTCTTTGTGACAGAGCTGGCTCTTGATAAAAGTTAAGTTACGGTGATTTTAAAAAGCAGAGTCTCGTAACTTTCCTTATTCTGTTACGCCAGGGCTCTCCTTTTCCCTGGGCCCCCTTGGCAGGCTTGGCAGCTTATGGAGGGAGGGCTGGGGGGGGGGGGAGAGGAGCTACGCCGCTCCCCCGGCCCTCTTCCCCCCTCACTGGTCTGGTGCTGAAAGTTCTGCTGCCCCCACTAGGGACACTGGGGCTACCGACCTGTTTCTTGTCTGGCCATGCTAGGACTACATTTCCCAGCATGCCCAGACAGGAACAGCAAGATGGCGGCGGCCCCTGTGTGTCCTGCAGTGCAGGGCCTTTTGAAAAACTGCAGCCCCTCCTGAACCTCCTGTGAGGCTGCAAGTGCAGTGGCCTTGTTGGTGAGAAGTGTGTGTGTGCGTGTGAGGGAGAACAGTGCATGTGTGTTTGTGAGAGAGTGGGGGGAGGGAGAAGAGTCTGTGTGTGTGTGAGTGGGGGGGGGGGATAAAAGTGCATGTGTGTGTGATTGTGAAGAGTGAGAGAGTGAGGGGGAGAAAAGTGGATGTGTGTTTGTGAGAGTGAGGAGCAGAACAGTTTGCATGTGTGTGTGTTTGTGACAGAGAGAGACTCAGCTGGGGGAGAAGAGTGCATGTGTGTGTGTGTGAGAGAGAGAGAGGAGGGGAGAGTGTGTGCATGTGTGTGTGGGAGAGAGATAGAGATTGAGTTGGGGAGCGGGGGAGAAGAAGTTGGGAGAATCTTTCCCCAAACACCTCCTGTTTTGTTGTGGAGGCTATGTTTAAAAAAAAGTCACACACCAAGTTCCTCCTCAAACTCCTTTTGGCTCTTGTAGAGTTACTTCTAGTTTACATTTGACCCTAATATAAACAAGTAACTTCATATATGCACAACTTAAAAGTTGCACAGCTTTTAAGTTAAAAGTTCTGTAAAATATACAACTTGAAAGTTGTGCAACTACTGGTATATTAATGTGCTGATATATCATATCACACAAAACCTGGAAATTTATCAAAACAAAAAACTTTACAGTTTAAAAAAATGTTAAATGCACAACAGTTATTAAAACTAAAAACTTTCCTCTTCAAAAACATCACAAAATCATTTTGACTCTAGCTTAAACTCCAAAAAACATACAAATTCATTACAATTACAATTAAAAAAACATTCAACTCCATACATTGCAACAAGACAAATGCCAAAAAACATGGAAATTATTTCAGAATTTGAGGAGTATTTCATATTTTATCCTCATCAATATAAGTGCAATATATGTATTTAATTCCTTACCATACGTACTTACTCTTATTCATTTTTATCAATAACTAAACTTTCATATTTTTTCATTATTAAACTTAAATTAAAGTTAATTTAAGTTAATTATCATAATTCAACAATGAACAATTTTTTCAGAGTGCATTAACTCTGTTTGTACAGAACTACATTCTGTACAATGAATTCTATAACGTTCTCTGCACTGACATTGTTAACGGTTTATTGTATAAAGTGTATACAATTTGTATACATGTAAAGAACAGAGACCTAGATACCTAAAGGTCTTCACAACTTCCAGTTTGTGTCCATCTATATGCCACGGATACCTCTTTACTTGATTACCCCCAGGCAGTTTGTCTTCGTGTAATTAATCCTAAACTTGTTTAATGTGCAAAGATGGTCAAATTTGCAAAGAGCTCTTTGCAATACTATAGGGGTTCTGGAAAAAATGACAGCATCGTCGGCCCAAGACCAACCAACCCTATTCCTGCTTGCCATACAATAAGGGCTTATGAACAGGTTCAGGCTTAGGAGGATCTCCAATGGGAGGGAGTTCTTTAATTGTGGGGGAGCAGCTGAGAAGGCCCCCCCTGCATGCCTTCGTTGTAACAATTTCTTGGAAAGTTGGCACTTGCAAAAAGGCACCACTGGCCAACCTCAGAGGCCACAACAGTACGTAGGGGAAGAAACGGTCTTCAAGATACCTGTGGCCTAAGCTGTTTAGGGATTTATATATTAAAATTAGCACCTTGAATTGTGCCCAGAAGACTATTGACAGCCAGTGTAGACTCTGGAGCACCGGTGAAATGTGCTCCCAGTGACCTGTACCCAACAGAAGGTGAGCCACTGCATTCTGCAGCTTCTGAACAGTCTTCAAGGGCAGCTCCATGTAGAGCGCATTGCAGTAGTTTAACCTTGAAGTTACAAAGGCATGGATAATGGTGGCCAGTAAAGAATTGAATAGAAAAGGTTGCAGCCTTCTCACCAGATGGAGTTGGTAAAAAGCGCTCCTGGACACTGCTGCAATGGTCAGTCATTTGATGACCTCATGGCTTTTTGGAACATCTTGCTGACTGAGGTCATCGATTGGATGGCTCCTAGGCATCTGCTCCCTGGGCATTGGCAATGCAGGTCCCCGTGGTTTACGGAGGACCTGCGGTGGCTGAAGCAAGAAGGGAGATGGTTGGAGTGACGGTGGTGCCATACTCGGACTGAAGATGACAGATTGTGACATAGAGCCAGTTTAAAGACCTATGCCGTGGCTGTGCGAGCAGCAAAGAAGAGGTTCTTTGCTGCTCTCAATGCATCTTCTAAGTTTCATCTAGCGGAGCTTTTCTGGGTGGTGAGGGTGCTGGTCAGTCCGGCCTCCCTCCACCTGGAACTGGAGTCTTCCAGTGCTTGCTGCAACATGTGTATTGACTATTTCATGGATAAAATCGCTCACATTCACCATTACTTCAACGCTGTGCTTGCTGCAGTGGGAGAACAAGAGGTTATGGATTCCCTGCCTTGTCTGGTTTTGTGGGATCAGTTTCAGTCTGTTTCATCTGCTGATGTGGGGGATGTCCTTGGGATGGTTAGAGCCACATTGTGTGAATTAGACCCATGCCCGTCCTGGCTGGTCCCTTTGGGAGGGAAGAGACTTGGAGTGTCTTAAGGAGGTGGTTGTGCGACCTCTGCTCAAGAGACCATCGCTTGACGTTGACTCCGTTGCCACCTATTGGCCTTTCTCTAACCTTCCCTTTTTAGGGAAGGTTATTTAATGGGTGGTGGCTCATCAGCTTCAGGGGCATCTTGATCGCACATTTTCTTGATCCCTCATGCTCTGGTTTTCGTCCGAGTTATGGCACTGAGACTGCATGTGGCCTTGGTTAACAACCTCTGCTGTAAATTGGATCAAGGTTGGTCGACCTTGTTGATCCTGTTAGATATGTCAGCTGCTTTTGACACGGTTGATCATGAGATGTTGCTGGCCTGCTTGCAGAACCAGGTTAGGGTGGGCAGAATTGTTCTTGAATGGTTCCGCTTGTTCCTGTCCAGGAGGACTTGGCGAGACCTCATGTGTGGAATGCCGCAAGATTTGATTTTGTCCCCTCTTGTTCAGTGTGTATATGCAACCCTTGGGTGAGGTCATGAGAGGATTTGATGTTCAGTGTCATCAATATGTAGTGACACCCAACTATAACTCTCTTTTTCAGCTGACCCAGGCCCAGAAGTCTCTGTGCTTACTCTCAATATCTGGCAGCTGTGGGGGACTGGACGAGGGTGAGCCATCTGAGGCTGAATCCTGGCAAGACGGAAGTGATGCTGTTCGGTGAGGCTGGGGAGTTGTTGACTCGCATCATTGATGGAGTTTGTCCCACCCTGATCCCCCCAGGTTCGGAATCTGGGGTGCTCCTTAATTCACTGATTCACCTGGATGCCCAGGTGATGGCTGTGGCGAGGAGCGCCTTTTGTCAATTACATTCGATACATCGTCTTCGACCATACATCTTGGACTCTGACTTGGCCACCATCATCCATGCCTTCATCACCTCAAGACTGGACTACTGCAATGCACTCTACATGGGGATACCGTTGGTGATGGTTCAGATGCGGCTGCTGGTGCAGAACACAGCCACCCATCTCCTTATGGGGACAGGGCACCAAGAGTACATAACACTAGTGCTCTGTTCTTTGCACTGGCTACCTATAGTCTTCCAGACCTGATTCAAGGTGTTGGTTCTGACCTATAAAGCCCTATATGGTCTGGGCCCTATTTATCTGTTGGACCGCCTCATTCCCTGGGTTCTGGTTCGGCCCCTGCGGTTGGCTGCGAGTGCTCTTCTTGAGGTCTCCTGAGTGTCTCGGGTGGTGACTATGGAGAGGGTGTTCTTGGTGGCTGCCCTGAGGCTGTGGAACTTCCTCCCAGTGGAAGTTCATCTGTCCCCGGACCTTCCCTCCTTCCATCAACAGTGCAAGACCTGACTCTTTCACCAGCTTTTGGTGGGGGAGACAGGGTGGGTGGGAGGGGTTGGTTTAGGGGGGAGGGTACTTTTTTTAAGCTCAACTGTTTTTGCACTTGTATTTATGGTTATCTTTATATTTTTTTATTTATGCTTTTAAATTATATTAGCCACCCTGAGCTGCCTGAGGCAGGATGGGTGTGGGATACAAATTCCTAAAATAAATAAAATAAATAAATAACCTGACAATCCTGATGCAGTAATGGATTTATTATTATTATTATTAACAAACATTTATATAGTGCAAGCAGTGTACCTGGCACTTTACAAAGTAATAAAATAGACATGGTCCCTGCCCCTAGGGCTTACAATCTGAGAGACAGGAGCTGGGGGAGAGACTTAGGAAGGGGAACAGAGGGAGAGACAAGGGGTCTAACATTCATGAAGATGCGAGGTCTCAAGTGCACGTACTTGGCTTGGTTACGATGAGAATGACAGCAGGCAGGTCCATGTTGCAAGGATAAGGGTAAACCGATCGTAGGTATAGGAATAGTGGCTCAGCAGGATAAAGAGTCAGACAGAGCAGAGCGAAAGAGGTGAGTTTTAAGGAGAGATTTGAAGGTATGAAGGGAGGGGGCAAGGCGGATGTGGACAGGGAGGGAGTTCCAGGCATGGGGGGCAGCAAGTGAGAAGGGACGAAGGCGCTTAGGGGAGCAGGGAAGGCGTGGAAGGGTGAGAGAAGGGACAGAGGAGGAGCGAAGTGCACGGGCTGGAGTATGGAGGGCGATAAGTGCAGAGAGGTAGGGGGGAGCAAGGTTGTGAAGAGCTTTATAGGTGAAGACTAGGAGCTTGTGCAGGATTCGTTCAGGAAGGGGAAGCCAGTGAAGCGAAGAGAGGAGGGGCTGCACATGGTCGAAGCGACTGGCGAGGTAGATGACCCTGGCAGCAGAGTTTTGGACAGAGATGAGGGGAGAAAGGTGAGACCGGGGAAGGCCAGTGAGAAGGAGGTTACAGTAATCGAGGCGAGAGATGACCAGAGCATGAACAAGAGTTTTGGCAGACGAGACAGAGAGAAAAGGGCGAATCTTAGCAATGTTATGGAGGGAGAAGCGACAGGATTTAGCAACAGAGTCAATGTAGGGTTTAAAAGAAAGGGGTGAGTCAAAGATGAAGCCTAGGCTACGGGCTTGGGGGACAGGCAGGATGGTGACTCCATCAATAGTTATTGACAGTGAGGAAGGAGAGGAAGGATGAGGGGGGAAGATAAGGAGTTCAGTTTTAGCCATGTTGAGTTTGAGTTGACGTTGAGACATCCAGGTAGAGATGTCAGAGAGACAGTTGATGAGACGAGCTTGAACAGAGGGAGAGAGAGAGGGAGTAGAGAGATAGAGTTGAGTGTCATCAGCATAGAGGTGGTATTGGAAGCCATGGGAGGCAATGAGTTTGCCTAAGGATGAGGTATAGATCGAGAAGAGGAGAGGGCCAAGAACAGAGCCTTGAGGAACACCAACTGAGAATGGATCCAAGAAAACCCCTTGGCCAAACCTGAGTGACCAAGGGAGTCTGAATCTCATCTCCCCCAGGTCACAAGATCGGCCAGCCATCATCACCTTGGTCTTGTCTGTAATTAGCTTCTATCTGCATGCAGTCCCCAAGGGCAGCCAGGCACCGGGGTAAGCACTAGCACTGCAGGACCTGGGTTAGATGAAGAGAGAATGAGAGAGAGAGAGAGAGAGAGAGAGAGAGAGAGAGAGAGAGTTGGGTGTCATCTACATATTGATGGCACCTCACTCCAGATCTCTGAACGATCTCATCCAGAGCCTTCAGATACACATTGAACAGGAGTGGGGACAAGAGTGGAACCATGTGGGACCCCACAAGTGAGCTTCCAAGGGGATGATGAGCTACCGCCCATCACCACCCTCTGGGTTCTCCCAGCCAGGAATAAGCGGAACCACTCAAGTGTGGTCCTGTGCACCCCAGCCAGGTCCCGCAGCCATGTCAACAACATCCCATAGTCAATGGTATTGAAGACCATGGAAAGATCTAACAGAACCAGAAGAGTACCATTTCCCCAGTCGATCTTCAAGTGGAGATCGTCAAAGTCACAAGCGTAGTCTCAGTCCCATGTCCAGGACGAAAACCTGACTGACATGGGTCCAGGAAACTGATAGCATCAAGACGTGCCTGAAGCTGCGAGGCAGTCACCCATCCAATAACAGTCCCTAAAAAGGAGAGGTTAGGGACCGGGCAATAGCTGGCAGAGGAGTCAACATCAAGCGATGGTTTCTTGAGCAGAGAGTGGACAACTGCAGTCTTTAGGCTGTTAGGCACCCTGCTGTCCCTAAGGGAGGCACTGGCAACCTCAGCATGCAGTGCCCCCAGTGTCTCCATGCTGACTTTCACCAGCCAGGATGGGCATGGATTTAATTCACAACTGGTTGCCCACATGCCTCCAAGCATATCCTCCACATTGGTGGTTGAGATTAATTGCAGCTAATCCAAGTAAACTGGACAAGACTAGGTCTCCTCAACCCCAAACTCTGATTCTGCACTCAAGCTAGCAGTGCCCAAGTCGAGCCAAATATGAACGACTTTGTCTGCAAAGTAGGTGGCAAACTTGTCACAGCAGGCAGCCAATAACTCTAGGTCCAGGTGGAGACAGTCAGGATTGAATAAGCTGTTCACCACCCAGAAAAGCTCTGCTGGAAGGCACTTTCCAGATGCTATGGTGGCATCAAAGAAAGCTTTCTTTGCTGCCGCCACCACAGCTGCAGCATAGTCCTTTCAAATACAGTCTATGCTGGAGTCACTTGGCTTTCACATGAGCTGAGTGCCACGTGTACTCTAACTATCTACCCTCTTGCTTTAGCAGCCTTAGGTCCTCCATATACCAGGGAGACCTGTGCGGCTGCCACACACGGAGTAAACACCTGGGCGCCACTCTGTCGGTCTGGGTCAGACTGTCATACCATAAATTAACCATGGCATTGACAGGGAGATCCTAACCAGTCCACCACCCTGATGGGGGCAAAGGAGGGCAGGCATCTGGGCCTTCAGAAGGTAAAGGTTTGACCATGACAATGGTATCATAATGACACCCAGCCAAAAAAGATCTCAAATTATATCCGAAACAATCAAACAAAAACAACAAAAGGATCTATTACAATTAATAACATTTGCAAAATGTATAAACCATATATTTGAATGTCCTTAGATCCATAATAAAATAGTGTCAGATGGAACAGGTTTTTTTATTTGTAATTTATGAACTTTGAAAAAAGCCAATGCATTTCAACATAAATTGTCATCTTCAGGGCTTGTTTTTTCAATATCCATGAACCATGGGTTTATAGCATTACTAAAAATAAATAAAGGGGAATTTTGAAAAACATGTTATGCTGAGAAACCTGGTTGATGATATATTATTCAAAGAATATTCAAACACCACTTACATGGTCTCCAACTGTTCTTATAAGTAGGATAATTACGTTTTCTATTCCCCAGATACACCTAAAATATATGTATATTTAATGTTATATTGCATAGTACCTCTCAAAGAAGAATTTTAAACAACTGTTAAAGGGAAATTTTAAACAAGTATTATAAATGAAGAAAAACACATCACTTACTGTGAAAAAGACTCTCAATGTCAAAGGAAACCTTTAAAAATCCAATAAAATACTATGCATAGAAAAAAACTCTTAAAAATATAAATTAACCAGGGCATTGATAGGGAGGCTGTCGAGGTCAGTGGGTAAATCCCCCAGAGAGTTTTGAAATCCTATTGAATCCACTAATCTCTGCCATCCTAACTGGTCCACCACCCTGATGGGGACAAAGGAGGGCAGGCATCTGGGTCTTCAGAAGATAATGGTCCGACCATGACAATGGTGTCATAACGACACCCCCAATAACTGGAACCTCTGTTCCTAGGCCAGTGTGGAACATAAGGTCCAACGTGTGTCTAGTTTCATGTGTCGGGCCAGATATCTGAGATAGGCCCATGGTTGTCATAGTGGCCATGAACTCCTGCTCCACCCCTGAAAGGCTAGTCTCAGTGTGTATGTTGAAATCACCCAGAACAATAAGTCTGGGAGATCTCAACACTACCTCTGAGACCAGGTTGGCTTAAGCAGTCAGGGAGTCCTGTGCAGCGGGGTGGTCAGTCACCAGCAGAAACCCCAACCTATCCCGGTCCTCAAACACTAAGTGGACACACTCTATATTAGGCAAGTCAGACACTGGATATACCTTTGATAGACCAGATTGCCTTTACAGGCCACTGCCACTCCGCCCCCCTGGCCTCCAATCCGAGGCTGATGCATCACAGAGTACCCGGCCAGCATCATCTGGGCCAACACAGGCCCAGAGGCCTCATCCAGACAGGTCTCGGTAATGCATATGAGGTCAGCTGCCTCATCCTGAATAAGATCATGGATGACAATTGTTTGATTAGCCAGCACTGACCTAGCATTAAGCAGCATCAGCAACAGATCGGAGGCTTTACTTACCTCAACCCCCAAATACCCCCAAGACAGGGAGGAGAGGAAGCCAAGGGAACAGACACCAGGTGCCTGCTCCTGTACCCATGATGATATCTGCCCCCCGCCATACCTCCCCATGCCCAACACTACCCCAATTGGTTCCACAGCTGCCCCAAACACTCCACCCCAAGGAGATCTCCAGTTCCTCCCCCTGGTTCCACAAAAAGTCAGAGGGCACACCCCCAAGCCAGACATATCTGGAGAGATATTGGACAGGGAGGCAGGCAGGAAGCCCACCCTACTCCTCTATTCTCCCCTCCTACCCTTTCCCCCTATGCTTGTACCCCCCTCTCACAGGAGGGCCCATGGCACTCCCTCACACCTTCTCCCATCAGTGTACCCCCTCTCACTGGGGGGCCATCACACTCCCTCCCACCCACTCCCCCTGTGCCCAAACCCCACCTCTCACGGGGGGGGGGGCAGAACACTCCCTTTCCCCCCGAATCACAATTTCCCCCTCATGCCCAACCATGCCTCACAAGAGCATTTAAATCCAATTTTAAAAAATCCCACACCCCTCTCGATACCATTAAAAGACAAGACAAAGAGCAAAGACCTAACCCCAACCTCTGGCTGGTAAATGGTTGCCAAATGGTGGATAGACTTTGGCATCTGCCTTCAGCAGCTGCCTGCAGAGTCTGGAGTCCTTTTAACAGTCTAACTTTTAACATGTATATATCATTTAACAGCTGGGATTGTGACCCCATTTGTAGATGGCATGACCCCACTTATGGTCACGACCTGCAGTTTAGGAACCTCTGCCTAAAGAGATCTGACTACATTTGAAACGATGGGATGGAAGGATAAACAGGGTTAAAATTTCAAGGCTTGATATTTTATGCAAAGCCTAGCAGTGTGAATGGAGAAGGTTTTCCACATTGACATAGATGGCCATTGTACAAGGTGTTGGTGCACCAAGGTAAGATGTCTAATGTAAATCACCTGAATTCAGATACTGGGTAGTCATGTTAATTACCCCAGAGCTGTATCTCTGGAAGAAACATCAACATGGTAACCTACAAACAAAAGGAGCTGGGTGACATCCAGGAACTAGTAGAGGAATAGCCTTTGATTTTAATTGAAATTCATCTATCAGCATGTGGCTAAATTAATAAGGTGATTCTAGAACAATTTGAAGGAGGCGAAAGCAAAGATGGGGATATACCCAAAAGGTAAACTAAATCCACATTTATACTGAAGCTCTCTCCTGCAGGACCACATACTTCATGGGAGAGACTTTCAAAAGCCCTCAGCAATGGCCTGCGTGCATTTGTGCTTCAGAAAATCCCACAGTAACAGGGTGAAATCATCCAGAAAGGGTGATTTCAGACATGCCGGGGCGCCCATTGGCCCCGGCATGGAATCACCATTTGATTCCCCTCCGGAGGGGAATCGGGAGGGGGCACACAGCCCCGCCCCTGTCCCCGCCCCCGCTCCCGAGGCCACCCGCCCTATGGAAGACGAGCCTTCTGGGAGACAGGTGGGCGCAGCGGCCAATGTAGCCGGACCTCCGAAAGCGTGGTCAAAGCGATTCCCACCAGGGATGAACATCACTTTTCGGCCCAACAGACGTTACGCCATCACGGTCCCCATAGGGGGATTCACCGTGGTTGACCGTGGTGGTGTCTGAAATCACCCAAAGTCTCTGATTCCTAGGGGAGTTTGCTCAAAGTTTATTTAATTCAATCTCAGCACATATAAATTCTCTCTACCACAAGTATATACAGTTCTCCATCATACACATAGTTCATACATAGGCCATAGCAACATACAGCCTCTCATTATCCACAGCTCAGCCAAGCAACTATCGTCTGGCTGGTTCACTCACAACTCACTGTCAAGCCCACTTCTCCTCTCCACAGTGTAGATAGCCAGGCTTCCTCTGAAGCTCAGCCTGGGTTCAGGTCCCCAGAGAGGTTCCTCAGTGCAGTTCCAGCAGGGTTCCTCTCTTCAAGCCAGGCACTGACTGAACTGGGCATACCCAGCACAGGGTTCAGCACCCTGGTCAAGGCTCCTACTGAGCCTAGATCTCTGTAGAGCTCCTCTCTGGCCTGCAGCCAGACACAGACTGAACCCTTCTGAGTTTGTCTCCTCTTATACACACAGAGGAGGACAATAAATGTTTATTATAATAATTAATTAATTAATAATGGCCAGCCCTTCAGTGTCCCAGTTCTTAAAGGGCCAGTTCATCCTTTCTATACTGAGTTCAGCTTGGACTTTTAGACCCTATGAGTTGGCTGTGCGATGCACTTGCCCAGCTGTTGAGTAGCGGTAGCCCAGCCCACTTAGGCCATAGGCTGGCGCTCACAGCTCTCTTAAAGGGACCACAGCCCCACCCGGCTTCACCCTGTCACATCCACCTCTGAAAAAGTGAGTCCTAGGTAAGCTATCCAAGGAAAAGGGCAGTAACTAGCAATGTTTTTCCTCATTAAAAAACAGCCCTATTTTTTGTATATTTTCCCTCTATTGAACTTAGCCTTATGATTGAATCCTGTCCCAATAATCTGCTCTACACAATTTAAGGGCATTTGCACTGGACTTCTCTTGAAGGCTATTTGAAGCACTTGTATTAGAAATAAGTTAATTTTCTCCTTCTCAGGAAGAGGCAGGGTACCATTATTATTATTATTATTATTATTAGACATTTATAAAGCGCCAGTCGCATGACCTGGTGCTGTACAGGACATAGAATTAGACGCGGTCCCTGCCTGTGGCTTACAATCTAAGAGACAAAAACAAAAGGGGGGAGACAGGGAGAGGGGACAGTGGGAGAGACATGGGAGAAGACAAACAAACATTCAGGCGGATGCGAAGTCTCAGGTGCGTGTATTTGGCTTGGTTACAATGAAGTTGGTAGCAGCAGTCAGTAGAGGAGGGCTGACAGTAAGAGTAAGGGGAAAGGCTAGCGGGCATTGGGAAAGGCAGCATGGAAAAGGTGGGTCTTGAGGA
>QEPC01009550.1:732636-775768 GCA_003113815.1 Sphenodon punctatus
TCTCTCCCTCTGTTCCCCTTCCTAAGTCTCTCCCCCAGCTCCTGTCTCTCAGATTGTAAGCCCTAGGGGCAGGGACTGTGTCTATTTTATTACTTTGTAAAGTGCCAGGTACACTGCTGGCGCTATATAAATGTTTGTTAATAATAATAATAATAATAAAAAGAGGAGAGAAGGGGGCTGAGTCAGAGTTCTTCTGAAAATCTGGTCCATCTAGGGTAACAGCTTACTACTGCTGCCAGCTGATGGAGTTATTACTTTTTCTCAAATGGGTTTGGCGTTCTTTAGCTTAAGTGTGTGGCAAATGTTTTGGTGCCTAAGATCCTAAATTCATGTCTTATGGCCACCTCTTTAATGCAGGTTGTGACAAATCCCCTTTATAAAAATAAGTTTGAAGAAAATTAATGGAGTCCTTCACAAAAACTAACTTTCTGTTTTCTGCAGTGATTAATTAATGTACAATTAAATAAACCTAGCATCTATTTGATATCTACTGCTGTTTACCAAAGTGAACTTTCCAGACCTTGCATTTATGCCGATCATTAGGAGTCTACTAAATACAGTCTGAGAACGTGAAGGAATTGAATGTGCTTGGGAGAGAGAGACATGGGCTGAAAGGAATCATATCCTGTCAAGATAAATGATTGAACTGTTCAATGAACCCTTGTTTGACTGGCATTGCTTCTACTCATGCCAGCTGAAGCACAATTCCCCTTTGTCTGTGTGGTCTTGTTTTCACCTTGCCTGTGGGGTGGAAGAGGTTTGATGTGACCTCTTTGAAGACTGAAGTATGTGTCTAACCCCTGTTTACACCCTGTCATAATAGGGAGCTGGCAAACACAGCCTACTTTAATGGCTGCTGTGGTTATCCTAATTTTCCCTGTATTTTTGTCACAGAGTTAGCAGGTCACATATTCTAATAGCAGTCTAATTAATATACCATGCTCATTGGCAAATGATGCCATCTGAATATGGCATATTTGAGGCTGAACACTTTTATTATGACAATAAAGAAAAGAAATGGACAACACGGCAAATAGTTAAGAACAGCAGCAGATACTTTATTTCACTGCTTCACAGTTTAATTAGGCTGTGAGCTCCCAAACTACTTACTCTAGAGTAGTCTCACTGAAGCCAATGGGACTACTCTGAAGGAAATTATTTGAAGACTGTGGCATTTTGTTTCCTGCTTCCACACACATGTACTTATTTCAGCATGTAGAAGATATATTTATTTATTTTTTAAAAATATGTATAGCCCATTCTATCCCAAGGGCTCAGGGTGGATTACAGCACATCAAACACACATAGATATAAAATGAAAACACCAGAAACATAAAATCAATAAAATCTAGTATAAATATAAAAGCCACTAAACCCTCCCCTACCCAGAGCCTATTCCCTGCCCACCAAATGCTTGGCCAATCAGAAAGCTCTTTGGAAGATGCTTAGGCTTGTGCTTTGGCAAACCTTCAGGGGAAGGTAGTTTCAGAGCTGCGTGGCAGCGCCTGAGAATGCCTCTCTGCTGGCATTAGCTGTACGAACATTGTGTCCTGATGGAATTAGCAGGAGTTGTTCTGGGCTGACCTCAAAGATGGCAATGGTTATGGAATGCAGGGCAGGAGACAGAGGATCTGACATGGAGTAAAAGTTGATGTACGCTGCTCTCAGGCTGTTAACAAACGAGAAAGTACTAGTTCCCTGGAGTTAGGGTTCGGTCTATGCAGCCCTCACTTACATGTGTAACGTGGAAAGCCTAATAAACGGGCAGCCCCCTGTGTGTAATTCTTGTACATTCAGAATGTCCCCACTCGGTCTCCACTCACGGTTTTAGTGTGACAAGCCTAATAAGCAGGCAGGTGTTCTTCCCCACTGTGTTCTGCCCATCAACTGCTCCCCCTCCCCAATCCCTGCCTGCCAAACGCCTTCATGAACAAGAAGGTCTTACACTGCCTAGGAAGGGTGGAGTGCAGGTGGTCGGGTTCCCCATAGGCTGGTGTGAATGGTTGTTGGGATTTAGGAAATGGAACCTGCCCTGAGCAACAATGCTTGCGGTTGCAGCAGCAATATGCTCAACTAGGGAGTTTTGGAGCTGAATGGATGGGACAGGCTGCTTTATGTCTGTGCCCACATCTCACTGATCTCCTTGCTCGCCTTCTCAGTCATGTTGTCTGACCACTCAAACTACTGTCAGAGGCAGGACCAGTGCCTGTCCACCTGACAGCAGTTCAGGTGGACCTCGGCAGCAAATGCCTTGCATTCTGCGGAGTTCTGCCATACCAGCTTCCTATGCTCCCTGGCCATGCCATTAATGGCGGATTTCATTCGTCCACCACACAGTCTCCCCAAGCAGCTCCCTTGCCAAATCCTCCCTATGCCACCAATTGTGGATCCGCAGGTCCTAGTTCTGCTGGGTGCTTGAGACAGGGGGTTCCATCTGTGCCCATTGCATTGGCAGACCTGTAGCAAGGCAACAAGGAAAGCCATTAGTTCAGACTGCCCTATCCACCTTCCTGCCCTGCTGTTTAAGCGCTCTCGCACCCAATTTTCAGCCCTCCGCTCGCTTGAAGGGAAGTGGGAATGAGTACCTGGCCTATATACAACTGCTGGGGTGGTTGCTGTGGTGGGAGACCAGTGCTGCACAGTTCTCCACCCATGATCACTGTAAAGAAGTGAAGAACACACAGAAATCAGTCATCACCATTTGTGCCATCTCCACCCCCCCCAGCCACCATTTTGACTCCCCCCACCAGCTCATGGACCCACCATGGTTCTTTCCCACCCTCTTCCCATGCCTGCTGTTCCCACCCTGTGGAGCTGTTTCCTGGTGATTTTCCTGCTGTTCCTCTGCATTTTCCTGGTCACCTGTCAACGGTAAACAATAAATAACATAATTAGATAACAATAAATGGAAGCCTTTATCCTAATTTTCCCTGTATTTTTGTCACAGAGTTAGCAGGTCACATATTCTAATAGCAGTCTAATTAATATACTATGCTCATTGGCAAATGATGCCATCTGAATATGGCAGCTGTGTAAACACAAACACCCCCACCCCCCGGCTGCATTCACTTATTGTTCTCCTTTGCCTCCACCACCTCCTCTACAAAGGTGGCATCTGGGTCCTTCATGCCCTCGACCAGAACCTCAGGTGGCTCTTTGAGCAAGGGCTGGCTCTCAAGCTCAAGGGGAATACACTGTGAGAGTCATGGTGTCCAATCCATGTCTGCATCGACCCATCCTGACTCCAGGGTGGGGATGGGCATGGAGGGATGTCTGGTGGTCATGGATTCCTTTATGGGAACAGGAGTGGTTGTAGCAGGAGCAGTTGCAGTGGGAGTGGACAGTGGTTGAGCCATATTCACCCACTTCTGGCTCCTCGCAAAGGCACATCCATACAGGTGGGATGTAATGATGGCTCCATCCACATATTGGCAGGTGTTGCCAATTGAAATTCATCCCACAAAATGTGACCAGACAGGGCATTCCTAACCTCTGGCTCTGCCACTTCCTCTGAAATGGCGGAGTCGAAGTCATGCTCAACGTGAGTGATTTTGTCTGCAAAGTACTTTAAAAACATGTCACAACGGGCCGCTTTCAAGCAAATCCCCTGACCGGTGAAGCCAGAAGCTGGCAGGAAGGATCCTTGACCCCTCCTCCCTCTCCTTCTGCCACCAGGAGTGGGAAGATGGCAACAGGGGCTCAGGGACTCTCCTTCCCTCATGGCCAAGTTCTTGCCTGGGGCTGCTCCTGCAGCTCCAGTCCTTGCAGGTGAGGGCCTGGGCCGTGGATGATGTGGGGGGCCCGGGGCAAGCCTGCCTGGCTCCCAGCCCCTCTCAGCAAGTGGGGCAGCAGAGGTGTGCCGCTTTCAAGCAAATCCCCTGGCCAGTGAAGCTGGAAGCCGCCAGGAAGGTTCCCTGCGCCTGTCCCCTCTCCCATTGCCACCTGAACCCATTGCTTCTTGCCCTGTCCTTAGTGGTCATGGAGAACAAATATTTTCCAGCTTTTTGTGATATACTGAGGAAAAGGGGGAAAGATTGTGAATGCGAGCGTATGAATGGAGAATGTTTGATATTATTTTAAATGAGAAAAATGGCCCCCGTGCCTTGAACCCCAGTTCCTGATGCTTCCTATCATGCTCTTCCTGTTCCCAAACATGGGTAGGAACAGGGTCTGTTTTTCTCTTCTCTTTCCCACTGCTATCAGGCTCTTGCTCCACTGGGGGAAACTGTCAGTAAAATGAAGGAGAGCACCCCCAAGAGTCAAAGCCCCCTCTGCTCCTTTCCCCTAGCTTTCGGATCCTTTCCTTCCACTTTCCCGTCACTACTCTTCCGTGCTCCTTCCCTCCCCTGCCCCTTTCAAGATGCTGTATGTATTTTACCTGACAGGATGGGACAGAAGGGAGGGGCAGAGCAGCATACTGCTTTATGCCCACTTGGAATTGGGATCCCTGGTTATAAATAGAACCACAGCAAGAGAACCTCTGAACTCTCCCACTACTGGGAAAAAAACACTTAAAATCAAACAGTGCAAAGCTGCATCATGTTAGAATATCTTTGTTTATTTATATCTGGATGGGGAACCTCAAGCTCGTGGGCCAAATCTGGTTCGTGACTGTTTTTTATTTGTCCCATTCTTTGCCCTGGTCTATGAATCCAGTCCCTACTCACAAGCACTGAAGTAGTAGTTTAGTTTATTGTTTATAGCACTAGGCCATCACAATTACAATATAAACATAAAATAAAAAGGTGATCTACATAATAAGCAACACAACTAAAACAAAAATCTATTTACAACATCTTAAAATAATACCAGGAGGTACATCAACAAGAGTTCTACTCATCCTGAAAACAGGGTCAAAGTGGGACTGAGTTAATTAACATACTTGGGGAATGAGGATAACAACATCCAATCTGAAAGAGTGAGCAGGGGAAGGGAGAAGAGATGAGGGCATGCACTCAATGATCAGGAATGGAGATCCATGGCATAGATCCATACTCTGGATCCTCTCTTTCCTCCCCCCCTGCTAAGCACACCTCATCTCTCATCTGGCCTACAGAGCTAGCATTTATTTCCAAAGTGGCCCATTCCCCATCCCTGATTTAAGCCAAAGTCATATTACCCAAATCAACCCCTTTCTAAACAAACAAGCGTATTGCACAATGTAAGCCTTTTTATTCAAATGACCGTCTTTTTTAAAAGTGTTCACACCAAAACCCAGAATAAAATACCAAGTAAATTCCTTGGTATGCTATTGCCCATCGCTGTATTTATTCTCTCAGTAGCCATGCCCTGTAATCTCAGTCAGGAGCCATATCAAGGGAACTGTGGATGTCACCGTAAGGAAAACCCCCAAGAAGGACAGAAGAATGAAGGGAGGACATTGATTTCTTTCATTAATAGTTTTCACGCTGGCATATTTCCATTGTAGCTTCCATTATAATCACGTAATGTTCCTTCTGTTCTGTTGCTTTTTGTGGCTTTCTTTGCCCTGACAGCTCAGTCAGATTCCTTCATTCATATCTGCTAATAGGAGCCCTGAATAGAGAGTGCACAACGATGACTTCAAAAGGGGGAGATGAGGCCATCTCCTAAACTAATTTCCAGTGAAGAGGTGGTGTTTAAAGAAGATAAACTTGAATCAGTTTAAGCCTGGGGTATGGACTTTAGGTTATAGAAGGAGAGTGGCTTGCAATCATCTTCCTCTCTTCTTTTCTCAGCTCTTTTCATGGGCATAGATGATGTGTTTGCATTTCTTTATCTGGCTCCATCAAATTTTGCCAGGACAAAGGAAGTGCTGCCAAGTTCCTCAAGACATGCGGTGTTTGGGGTTTGCCCTATGCCAGCATAGAGACAAAAAACCCCGAGGCTATTGAAAAGGGGCTGGTGCAGCACATGGTGCTTTCCCACTCCTCACAAATGATTACTGTTGTGCTAGTTAACCTTTCCAGAGGCGCAGTCAGTTCATGCTGTGCAGCAGGGGAAGCTTCAATGGAATGAAAGGCTTGTGGGACCCATAACTCCCAAATGCAGCCAAATGCCATTTTTCTTAAAGAATACCAAGTGCTTCTCATCTAATTCTTCATAAGTCAAGACAGAGTCCATGTGGCAGTGACAGTCCAGATTCCAGAACAGAATAGGCCCAGTTCATTCTTAAACTAACTTCAATGCAGTTTCACGAGGAGCACCATTTACATTCTACACAGCACAAGAACATTGTGCAAAGGACAAGTCTGTTCACAGAAATGGCACTAATGTAACAATCAGTTACATTGATTTAATTAAAATAGCATAATTTCAGTATCAGACCAACACCAAGGAATTGTGTTTTTTTTTAAAAAAAACAAGCTAAAAGAAAATGTCTTGACATTATTCTCCACAGCTTAATTTATTAAACACATTTCCCCCTTTGTTTGTGGTCTGAATAGACAAAAACTGTGTTATTTCTACTAACCAGCTGACAAAGCTGATTGATGCAAAGTCTGTTGAAATCAATTAAAAGAAGATTCACATTGCTTTCAATAGATTTTGAATCTATGCTATATGAATCCTAGGATCCTGTGATTTTATTTAAGGATGCAAAAGAAAAAGAAAAAGAAAGAAAGAAAGAAAAAGTGTATTGTGGCACCTTAAAGACTAACGAAAATCTCTTTATTCCGGCATGAGCTTTCGTCAGCAAGAGCTGACATCCTCAGATGCATGAAGTGGTCTGGAACATGGCATCTATATGCGGTTGCAGGCAATGAAAATAGTTTACACATAGAGAATAAAACACATAAATAGATTAAATACCAATCCAAGATACAGACAAGGTGTCAGCTATTTTAATTGCCTGCAACCTCATACAGATGCCAAGTTCCAGACCACGTCACGCATCTGAGCAAGTCCGCTCTTGCTGACGAAAGCTCATGGATTTTCATTAGTCTTTAAGGTGACACAAGACTCTCTCTCTCTCTCTCTCTCTCTCTCTCTTTGCTGTTTAGAGCTATAGACTAACTTGACTGCTCTTCTGGTATTTAAGGATGGTTTACCTGGGAAAAACTCCAGTGGAGAAAACTACATGTTTAAAATGCATCATGAATGTGGTGGAGAGTTAATGAGCTGGCACAAATACTCACTTTCAATGAATTCTCAGATATGAAATTGTAGATGGGCAGGACAATCCTCCACTATTAAAATCAATGGGAGTTTTTCCATTGACTGCAATGGGGGAGGATTGTGCCATGGATCAATTTCCTGTTTTTGAGCGCATACTCTTATCTCAGCTCCCTTTCCTTGAGGTCATTTGTTCCATGCTTAAGGGTAGGGACTGGATCCATGAGCCAGACCCAAGAACTGGAAAGGAACCAAATAATAAACAACCACAGACTGGATTTGGGCCTGGGCTGCAGCTTTCACCCCTATGGTAAAAACAATTTTTTTACACCAGTGACAGGCAGCTATTTTGGGCAACCTTGTATTCTACACCAAATGCTACAGGCTGAAAATTCTGATAATTCATAGAGGTGTGATGACATGGCATGATCACACTTTAGAACCCTGCTTAATTGCAACTTATAGCGAGTAAATGCAATGTAAGCTTTTTGTTAGGATTTATTTATTATTTATTTATTATTAAATTGTATAAGCCACCCCCTTCTGCTATAAGCATCTTGGGGCAGCTAACAACATTTTAAAATACATAGGAAATAAAATACAATTAAAACAACCTAAAATCCCCAGATTAAAAGAACCCATACCAAAACCCTCCCTAACCCAACCCACCCACCCCATCTCCCTCAGTAAAGGCCCAGCAGAACAACCAGGTCTTACACTGTCTACGGAAAGAGGAGAGGTCGGTAGTCAGGCAGACTGTCAATGGGAGGGAGTTCCACAGTCATGGTGCAGCCACAGAAAATACCCTCCTCATGGCTGACACCTGGGAAACCCTGAGGAGGGCACCCCCGGCCGACCACAGGGGCCAATTCAGGATCCGGAGGGTGAGGCGGTCCTGCAGGTAGGTGGGCCCAGGCCATTTAGGGCTTTAAAGGTCAACACCAACATCTTGAATTGGGACTGGAAGACTATCGGGAGACAGTGCAGAGAGCGAAGCACTGGAATAATGTGCTTGCATCGGCCCATACCCGTTAGGAATTTGAACTCCGCTCCTCCTCTGTCCCTTCTCTCGCTCTCCGATGCCTCCCCATCTCCTGTAAATGCCTTCGTCCCTTCTCCTTAGCTGCCCCCCACGCCTGGAACTCTCTCCCTGCCTACATCCGCCTCGCCTCCTCCTTTCGTACCTTCAAATCCCTCCTCAAGACCCACCTCCTCCGCTCTGCCCTCCACGACTCCTCGCTCCCCTCACCTAACTCCTACTGATACCCTCCATTTCAGTACAATCTGTTACCTGAAGTCTGTGTACTCATATCCACACCACACGGACCAGCCAGCCATCATTTTCGATGTAATCAAGCCAAGCACGTGCACCTGGGACCTCTCATCTTCGTGAATGTTACACGAAGGGCAGGGACCATGTCTATTCCATTACTTTGTAAAGCACCAGGTACATTGCTTGTGCTATATAAATGCTTGCTGCTAATAATAATAATAATAATAATAAATAAACCAGTAGCCCCACAGTAGTGTGTGTGAGAAAGAGAAGTGCTACAGTATTATACCAGTGCAGGAGCATGGGGTGTCATGTTTGTGCTTGGGGAGCAAAGGCACTCCAGGGAGAAGCCTGTCCCTGGATCAAAGGAGATCTAGCTGCTGGTAGAAGCACTGCAGCAGAGACTGCTGGACATTGATGATATCATCAAAGTGTTTTCTACAGGTTAGGCTCTAAGCATTCTGGACACTGATTGGATGTTTGTTCCAATCACATGACCAAACCCTTTTCTTTAGTCTCTTCAGTCTCTTCTCATGTCCTCCCTCTTTCCCCATCTCCTCTCACTCTTGCCCCCTCCCTCCCCTTGTGTCCCCTATCCTTTCTTTTCTTTCCATTTAGCTAGCCTTTTCCTAAGACAGTGGTTTTCTAAAGTTTTGCCTGAGTGTCCCCATTTTCAGATGTCACTATAATCTCGTGACCCTAGAGAGCAGAGAAATCGTGCAATGTATGTATATCAAATAGCTGACAGAATTGTGGACTCCATCCACACATCTTCCTCCCCCACTTTGCAGGCCTGACCCACAACGTGGGAACCTCTGTCCTGCGAAAAATTTGCCCAAAGAATTACACACCAACACAAAACACACCACCTTTTAGAACTTTTTGAGTCCTTGTAACAGCTGTAAAGACAGTGGTTCCTAGAGATGTTAAACTGCAGGGTTGCAGACTTCATTGCCTGCGTAGGCTGAGTGAGCAAGCTATGCTTCCCTTCTTTCAGCATTTGATAGTTTATTATTCATTTTTATTTATTTATTTTTACATTTTTACTTCACCCTTTTCTGGAGACTCAGGATGGCTCACAACATTAAAATTAAAAAATAAAAATAAAAATAAATAATTTAAAATTCCTTAAAACCCCATCATTCCACCCACCTGACCATTTACCCCCATTTGCTACCCACCAATCCTTCCCCAAACCCCTCTACCCAATCCCACTGAACCCTATTCTTGTCTGCCAAACATCTGGCCAAACAAAAAGGTCTTACATCTCCTCTGAAAGATGAAGAAGCTTGCGCTTAGGTGGACCTCCAAGGGGAGGGAGCTTCATAATTGTAGGGCAGCAACCAAGAATGCCCCCTGCACACCCTCAATGTAACAACTTCATGGGCAGTTGACATTTGCAGGACATGGCCCTTGGTGAACCTAAGAGGTTGTGATGGGACATAAGGGAAGAGGCGGTCTTTCAGATACCTGGGGCCCAGGTATATATGGGTGTAGCATTGCCACTCTCTTAGAAGGTTTGATCCAAAAGGGTGGGACAGAGGAACTCTCCCACCCCTTTCTGATATGACATCACAGTGTTCTCAGGGCAAACAGTCACATCAGAAAGGCGTGGGAAAGCCTCATGGCCCCATGCTTTTTAACCCTTCTTGAAAAAACTTTTCCTGAGCTAATAAGGTGCCCATGGTTCAAACAATGCATTTGTACTTAGCGCTAACATATCCACTAACCTCCTCAGGATCCATCTAATCCTCACTGAGGATTAGTCCTGTTGCCTGTAACATTTTAGATGAAAGGTTGGAACCTGAAACTAGATCAATTCAGATCAGAAACAAGGTGCATTTTTGACCAGTGAAAATAACTTTTGGAATAATTATGGAGCCACGCTAGTGGCTCCATTAGTTAAGGCGGAGCTAATGTTCTTCATTGAGAGTTCCATTGATTTCAATGGGAGTTTTCGGGGCAATTTCCTCTGGCTTGCAACCGCGTTGACAGGGTTTTCTCTTTGATATTCTTAGTAAGAGAGAATCTGGTTGCATACAGAAGTCAGGAAATGGTCAGGGTATGTGCTTCTCATTTCACATTGTGAAATGGAGTAGTGGAAGATGTTTATTTTATTTATTTTATGTTTTATTTATGTGTGTGTAGCTCCCCCCACCTTTGGGGACTAGCAAGTGCTTAGCCTGCACTTGCAGTGAGACCGCCACTAGGGGGCAGAAGAGAACAACTGAGTGAGTTGCAGGGGGGGAGGGAGAAGAAAGGGAGACAAGATGGCTGCCTGAGGAGAGGCTGAGAAGGCCTGGCAGAAGAAACAGGTGTGCTAAATCAGCAGCACAAAGCAGAGCTGCGATCAGAGGCTGCCTGAAGGGGAGCAAGGCCAGAGAGAGAGGAGGGGAGTTGGAGCTGCCAAGGAACCCGGGGTAGTCAGAAGAGACCTGAGCCCTCACTGAAGCTACTAGTGAGGGAAGTGTGAAGGCTCCAGCGAGCTGCCAGCTTACTGACAAAAACCCACGGAGAGGATACTCGGTCAGCAGCCCGGCTGACGGGGGACCAGAGGGAAGGACGGAAGTCTGAGGATTCAAAAACGCCAGGTACCAGAGGGATAGCGTGGGAGGTCGGCTGGCAGGGCGGCCAGCGGGACATTCATCCAGGCAGCACAGCCCAGCTTCAACCAGGCCAGCGGAGGGAAAGCCCACCGGCCTGAGTGGTCGCCTTATCCCATGACCCTATTACTATTACCCTGGCAGGAAGCTCCTAGAGGCCTCAGCCTGCGCGCTAACTGGCCCAGACCAGCACTCTAGGGGAGAGGGAGTGTGGGGTCCCCAGAGAATCTGTTGGGGGAACAGGGGAACTTGAAGCATTTTTAATCTGCCTTGTGAGGCTTATTTTCTGTTTAGAATAAACCTGTTGTTTAACTTGTTAGCCTGTCTCATGTGTGCGTGTTTCAATGGGGGGGTTCTCTGAGCTAGTCCTAGGCATTCCCACCACAGGGCCCTGGGCCATGCAGGGGGGGGAGTAGCCTACCCCTTTTCTCATCAGGATCCCCATAGTCCTGTATATACCCCGGATGGAGGCACTGCAGTTTTGTGCCAAATCAGGAGAGCAAGTCCATGAACCCAGGTGCTCTATTCCTTGGACCCCTCCCCAGGAGACATAGAGACAAGGGAGTAGCCAAGGGGGTGCTACATGTGTGTGTGCTTTTATGGGAATTAGTTCATGCATATGGAAAAGGAGTGGCACAAATCTGCCCCCTTCTGGCTGCTCGCACTGCCTGTGTGCGTTTTTCCCGGAGAGGAGCGGAGCTGGGAAGCAGGGCGCTGTGTAATTGACATGACAGTGACTAGGGTAGTCAGTGTCATGTCACTTACACAGCTCCCTGCTTCCCTGGCTCTTGGGTCCTGGAGAGGGGAGAGGAGCGGGAAGCAGGGCACTGTGTAACTGACATGACATTGACTAGCCTAGCACAGTCTGCAGGGCTTAGAGGAGCAGCAGCAGGTGTGCAGACAGCAGTGACCGCCTTCAACGCCTCCCAGCTGGCAGTTTGTACCCAGGACGAGCTCAGCCAGCAGGAGGCGGCGGCTGAGACTACCCATGGGTGTCAAAGCCCCACCCCCCGCAACCTGGAGGCACCGAGGGGAAATCGCGAGTGAGTAACTGGAGTGGGGGCCCTGCAGCCTCCTCGTGGAGGGAGTGAGGGGCATCAATACGGGGCAGGGGTAGGTCCATGACTGGGTCTTGCAACGGCAGGAAAGCCTCCACTCACTCAGTCCCTAAAGCCAGCTCAAACTGGGACTGAATGGAGCAGCGAGGGGAGCAGCTTCCCTAAGAGGCATCGGCTGACTCAAGCAGCAGCGGGGGGGCACCACTCTGCTCGCTCCTCTGCCCCTGTTAGGAGCCATGGGTTGCGGGAAGGCTGCGAGGGCTCCTCCTCACGCTGCTGCTGCTGCTCTGAGTCTCTGCCTTGCTCGCAGTGCAAGCCCCGCCTGCTATCAGTCACTCCCTCCTGCCCTCCTTGGCCGGCTCAGTGAGTCCTTCCTCCCTTCTCCTTAGAGGGAGGCTGATCCCCAAGAGGCTCTAAGTGGGAGGGGGCAGCCCACCGGGACTGTCTGTGGAGGCCAGAGCCCTCTCCCCCTGCCAGCGCCATGGGGTCATGATCAGCCAGGGGAGGAGGCGATCGGGTGGCAGCAAGTCTCTCTCTCACCAGGCTGCACCTTCCCCATCAATGCTAATCCTCCGCCCATCATGTATACATCTACTATAATTTGTTCCCATCTATATACTATCAGAAATCACTGTCACGTGTTTGCATTGTGTTTTTAAAAACCCCAAAGAAATTAGAGAAACAAAAAACCTACGGTTTTACAAACTTAGTTAAGGCAGATTCATACCAAGCAAACTTTAACAAACCTAGAAATTGTGTGTTAAGGCTCCCGCCTTAACTTCCACACCATGTAAGCAGTAAAGATGTTGTATGGCTTCGCATACTGTGCTCGCTTACAACTTAGGCTCCATGCACCCACACTTTGCCTTGGTCTTTCAGCTCCAATCCTCTTCCTTTGCAGGTTGGGGGCAACACTAAAGCTAGGACGGTACGCTCCTCCCTGTCTAGTATTACATCGGTACTCTACTTCCAACGTGGCAAGAATTTCTCTTTCATTTACATTTCACATCTCCATTCTGTGGCACTAGATCAAATACATCTCCCCAGTACACAGGTGACTACCAGCATGTAAATATGCCACCATCAAACAACTACATGGACCAGTTATGTCCTTACATTTAAATTCCTTTTATTTCAGATCCGCACCTACTCTAACCCACTACTTATTTGCCCCCCACTGACTGTGACCCAGTAAGCACCACTTCAGTGTTAGAAGATAGAAAAGTTTGGACTTCAGCTTCCACCCCCCAGCGCACCCCCAGTTTAATCTACTACCTTCCAACCTGATGACACACAACCCAGACGTCTGGACTACCCAATAAACTTCAATCACCTCCCAAAAAATTACAAGACTCCTGACCAATATAATGAAGATCATCTCTAATACAGAATGCGACACATTGTGTGAGATGACAACCCCCCCCCCCCAAAAAAAACACCACCCAGAAGAGGAGTTGAAAAACACGGGGCAATACAGAGTAGAACAACAAGGACGTACCTATGGTGCTTAATAGAACCATGGTAGTGTTTCCCATACTCTATCACTCCTCCCAGTCATTTACATCACCAACAATCTCGAGATTCTACTAATTTCTTATGTCATTCCTCCTATTATTCCACCAAGTTCCTTCCTCCTGTACTTCATCCTTATATCCTCCTCCCTGTCATTCCACCGTCTCTCCCTGCTGCCTTTGTTATTCCACATCCTCTCCCCCCCCCCACTCCCAAAGATGCATCTCCATTGTATTATTTCAGAAACACTTAATGAGATATAATTTAATTCCAAATTAGGATTAATGTTTCCTCCATTCCTTCCATTGGCCTTTACATGCATTTAATGTCAACGTGTACCCAAATTCTTATTAAACACTTACATAGCATTCTGCTCAGCTTTAGTGTTGCCCCCAACCTGCAAAGGAAGAGGATTGGAGCTGAAAGACCAAGGCAAAGTGTGGGTGCATGGAGCCTAAGTTGTATGAACTGGTTAATGAAGAATAATTGATATAAACAGAAATTGCTGGAGAAGTCTAATGTTAGCATAGGTCCATTTTTACTCTTAGATTGTTTTTACACAAGTCTGAAGCAGCCTCATTTCTAGTGGTTTTCAGAGTCCGCAAGAAAAGAAACCAGCGCAGGGGAGTTTAGATGCTTCCCCGCTGCTACTGGAAGTTCGACGGCCACCATTTGAAAGAGCGGCTGCTGGCAAACTAGTGCTTCTTGGAGATGCTGCCTTGTAAAAGTCACATAATCGAGGTTTTACAAGGCAGCATCTCCAGGAAGCGCAAGTTTGCCGGCGGCTGCTGTTTCACATGGCGACCACCCAACATCCAGTAGCAGCAGGGTAGCGTCTAACCTGCGCTAGTTTCTTTTCTTGCAGACTCTGAAAACTGCTAGAAATGAGGCTGCTTCAGGCTCATGTAAAAACACGGTGAAGACAGCTTTATTCCTTTTAGGGCTCCTGTATGAGGAGAGGCTTGGTAGGTTAGGGCTCTTCAGTTTGGAGAAGACACAACTGAGAGGAGAATTGATAGAGATCTATAAAATCATGAGTGGTGTGGAACTAATAAACCAGGAGCAGTTATTTACCCTCTCAGCTAGTACTAGAACTAGGGGACACTCCATGAAACTTATGGGTGGCAAGTTTAAAACAAATAAAAGAAAATATTTTTTCACTCAGCGTATAATTGGGTTGTGGAATCCTATTGCCAGAGGGTGTGGTAAGGGCCAGTACTATAGCTTAGTTTAAAAGAGGTTTGGACAAGTTTCTGGAAGATAGGTCCATTAGCAATTATTAGCCAGACAGGATCAGGGAACATGACAGGAGCTGGGGGAAAACAACAGAGAATAGAATGGATTCCCCATTGCGACCTGTTGGGTGCTTCTCCCAAGCCACCGTGACTGGCCACTGTCAGAGACAGTATGCTGGTCTAGATGGACCATTGGTCTGACTCAGTATGGCACTTCTTATGTTCTTAGGCTGTTTGGCCCTTGTGTGTATTAAGCCATGAAAACATCTTTCCGGTACAATTTTCTCAGCTCGTTATAGGCATTGATGTAAAAATAGGGGGAAGGAGGACATACCCCCTTCAGTTTGGGTTAGATCCTTCCAAGTTGCAACCGCTACCACATCTCCTCTAACATCAAGTCCAGTTTGTGTGTGATTTCTTTCATTTTGTTAAGACTGCTAATTTTTTTTTTTTTCATTTTTCCAGACCACTGTTGAGGAACAAAGTGTTTTAAATTGTATAAATTTACACAAACCAATATATCCAAATCTATGTAGTGGTAAATGGTCTGGTAGGAAGAGAAGACCCTCCAAGCTCTTTCCCTTGCTGCCCCTGGCCCAAAACTGTGCAAATGGCATGTACCTAATTATGCAAATCATGTGTACTAATTTTGTAAATCATGTGGGTTAGATATGGGGAGTTGGGTATGGAAACCGTACCCCCACCTGTTTCTGTGGGCTTCCTCTGTGCCAGAGATCACTTCAGTATGACTCGACCACACTGCTCACCACTCCGGGCAAGTAGTCGAGCAGCAGCGAATCAGTCCTAGAGAGTCCACATCCCTGACTGGTGAGGGCAGCATGGAGTCTTGGCACTGGATCCAGCAACAGAGTAGAGTCCAGTGACAGGTGAGACACATTCAAGGTACAGGAAGAGGAAGGCATCCCCAGCCAAGGCACAGGTGGCAAAGCTACCCCACACCCACTCCCATCAGTTTAATCTAATAATCTCCTAGGTCAGTCCTTATCCATTAGGCTACAGTGATGGGAGGTTCACTCTCTCACAAGCCCTGTGGGGTGAACTAGATGAGGAATGTACAGCACTTTGAGCAGAGCACCAAAAGTGCCACAGAAATAATAATGATGATCCAAAGCTTCCTGAAATCAGTGGGAGTCTTTCACCGAGCATGGATCAAGTACGAGGACTTTCTTCACAGGGCGTTTCAACCACTGAAGTAATTTATATAGTGTCAGTTATCGATCTAGCATGTACGTACAGACCAGCACATAGGCCCTTTTCACACAGTCTAACACTGATAAAATGGCACCCATAGAGCACAACTGCAGCCCTGCAACATGTATAATAAAATGTAACACCCATTTTATCAGTGTTAGACTGTCTATGTAAAAAGGGCCATACTGGTGATACCCCCTTAGGACAGGGAGCATTCATGTTTGGGTGGCCAAGGTGGTCTCTCTCCTGCGGCTTTCTGTCTGAGGCTCTCTCTCTAATATTCTCCTAGACCAGTGTTTTCCAAACTTTTAGGACTGACCACCTGGAATATATCCCTGCCTCTCCCTATGTTCCCCTCCCTCTTGTCTCCCCTTCCTCATCCATAGTAGGCAGGAACCTGTCTCTAATCACAACTGTTCCCCACCAGGCACATTGCTGGTGCTCTATCATTAATAAAAATAATCCCTTTAAACAAATGTTGTGGGGGCTGGCTACCAGAGTATGGTTAAGCTGCTTCAACTTTAAAATTTGGAAACTGTTTTAAATTCTGAAGTTTGCTGTTCTCAGGTAGTGAGTTTAGCCTATGTCAGTTCAGAAGAAATCAGTTCATTGGTATGTGAGAGGAAGCATCAGAAACATTAGTACATCTAGATGAACATCCAGTTTGCTTCCTTTGGATGACAACACTTCTTTATGTGAGCACCGCTGCATTAGTTACATGCTCTCTTGCTCACGTGTAAAATCTGTTCTGAAGCATGAGGTCTTTCTGTATAAAAATGTGAAAATGGGCATTTATATTAAAATCATATCTTCTCCTAGCAGTTTTACATGTTTTGACAACCTCTTCTGCAATAGCAAGGATCAGTTTGAAGCTGTGCTTTATATTTCACTGATGCATGGCAGGCACAGTTTAGGGATTGAGCTTCTCATCATGCCCAGACTCAACTCCAGCGTGCTGGAATGGAATACCAAATACTGCTCTGCATTCATTACCACTTAATTATCCACACTCCATGTCTTCAAAAGTCTCATTCCTGCTCTCTATTGCTAAATTTGGTCCCAGTGTTTTTATTTACCTGGGCTGTCAGATTCTCCTATTTAAAACAATTTGCTCTCCTCTTTGCCTTTGCAAATTCATTACACAGACTAAGCTGATGCTGATTTAACAATCAGATTGTTCTTCTTTGGAAAGAAACTGTACTAGTTGCCTACCAAGTGTAAATGATTTTTAAAAGAAAGAAATGATCAAACTCAGGCTCTCACGGGGTTTAAAATATCATGTTTCTGTTTGTACAGTGTAATAACATCTCTCCAAACTTGCATCTCTGCCCAGGCCTGTTCGTCCCCCTCCCTGAACAAGACTCCAGGCTCACAATTTTTCACAGTATCAGTTTTTACACTGGGTACTTTCACATGGACGTGGGAGTGCATAACCCCGGAACAAGTCAAGGTGTACACCCCCATGTCTGCCCGCTTGCAGACAACCTAGGTCCATTTTAAATGGACCCAGCAGTTGCAAGGGCCCAGAGTCCATCTGCGTAGAACCCCTCCCCCTACACTATAGCATTGTGGGCGAATTGCCTGCAACATTATGGCATTGCCGGGGCAACCTCCTGCTGAGCAGATGGACGGCAGCTCTGCCTCTGGCCATTGCTCCAGGGTTGGGCTGCCCACTCTGCTGGTGGTGCTCCGGGATGTTCCGGAGCACCGCCGGTGGGGCAGTCCCACAGCAGGGATGGACTTCCCCGCCTCTGCTCTGCCTCCATATCTGACGGGCCGCCTTTAAATGGATATCCTGTCCAGGGGTGAAGTGGGGCAGAGGCAGGGCAGGTGTCCGTGTGAAGACACCCATTGTGAAGAGAGTGCCTCACCACTTGCTCACCTGGGGCTAGACCTAAAAGGGTTTAGAAGGGAGCCCAGGGAGTAGATAATATGTGACCAGGAGGAGGAAGGTCACATGACCCTGGTATATATTTATTTATTTATTATAAAATTTGTATGCCGCCCCCTCCTGCTAAAAGCATCTTGGGGTGGCTAACAACATGTTAAAACAGATTAAAATAAACAAGAACAATACAATTAAAACCCCACAATAAAAACAAGTTACCCCCTACCCCTTCCTAACCCAACCCACCCACCCTCCCCATCTCTCCCAGGAAAGGCATGGCGGAACAACGAGGTCTTACATTGTCTACAAAAAGAGGTGAGGTTGGTGGCCAAGCGGACCTCCAGCGGGAGGGAGTTCCACAGCCATGGCGCAACCACAGAGAACACCCTCCACAAGGTTGATACCCAAGAAACCCGGGGGACCTCGAGGAGGGTGCCCCTGGACGACCGCAGGGGCCGATCCAGGATCCGGAGGGTGAGGCGGTCCCACAGAAAGATGGAACCAGTTGTTAGGGAGAGTAGGAAAGCGAACCCTGGGGCTAGGGACCCTCAGAGCACTAGTGCCAAGCGAAATGGCTGAAACAGGAGTAGGCATAGGTCTGGGAGCCTGAGAGGCTACACCCCGACCATCCAGGACTCCAACTGCTTCCCCTAGGATGGACCTATCCTTCACCGGGAGCTAATTCCCCAAAGAGCAACTCCTGCACCAGTGACAGAGATGTCCCACAGTGAAGCAGAACAGCGGGTGCCACTAGTGAGAGAACACCTTCCCCACAGAAAAGAAGAACGATCAGAAGGACCAAGAAAATCGGTGAATGGCACTGGTCCTGCAAGGATGCATAGTTGGGGCTGGGCCACTGTGCACCCCACACACCCAAGTGATCACAGATCAACTGTTCAAGACCCCTGTTTTAAAGACCACCCCCCTCCCAGACCCTTTCTTGGACAGGTGGCAGCTTCTTACAACTCTTCTTTAGGCTTCCCCCATAGTCTCTTCCAGCAAAGGTTGCCATTTCTCACAGTTTGACCTTGACATTCCCATAGGTCAAAATGGAAGGCTTGGAGTTGAACCGCAAGAAGTGGCAACCTACTTCCAACCCACGCTTGACCTGGGCTACCTAGGGACTCTTCCTAACCTCCTTGACCTAGGGAACACTTCCCTAATCATTCTTCTTTACTCCACCCAGGCTCCAATAATGGGCAAGAGGACTCCTGGAGAAGGTGCACTGGAAGCATTCCAGCTCACCCTACTACAAACAAGACAGTAGCCGTCTGGAGACCATGTTTGTTCCAGGCAGCCCCCACACAGCTGCCAATCACGTTTAGTGTGTCCAGCTTAATAAACGGGCAGCCTAATAAACGGGAAATAATTCTGTCACTGGTGGAAGCTGCTGTATGTCATGTGCAAGTTGCAGCAGCTTCCACCTGTGGCACTAGAGATCTTCCTCCCCCCACAATTTCCGTTCCCACCTCTCAGCTGAGAGGCTGTGGGAGAGGAAGACTGCAGGGGAAGGAAGATAGGCTGTGGGTGAACCTAATTGGCAAGATGTGAACATGTGGGTACCCATTAGCCCTGACTGACTCACACGATGAGCCTGCAAAGTCTTTGGACTCTGCCATGAGTAGCGGCTTTGTGTTGATCACGTGGAGGCCACATGGCAGCCATCTAATAGACGGGCACGTGGGAACGCACCTGGTGAAGGCTAATGTGGGCTATCATCTTGTTTGATTCCACCCTTAGGTAAACATCTCTTCTTATTCGCTAACTGTTGAAAAGGGAACCCCAGACCAAAATAAAAATTCAGTCGGATGAGCTGTATAGATGAGATGTGGAGCCTGTTTTACCATTTGAACCTACAAACCTCCCACCTCTGTGTTTGTATTTGGGTGCTCAATATTGGATGGTCACCTCTTTCCTAGAAGTGTGTGGTGACACAACCACCTAATTGCAGGCAAGATCGCTCAAATTCAGAGTGACTTTGACGCCGGGTTGGGGGCAGTAGTTGGAGAGCACGAGGTCACGGAGGCCCCATCTGGTCCAACTTTGTGGGGGGAGTTTCAGGAAGTGACGCAGGCCGATGTGGTAGATGTTCTGGGGTCTGAGAGCCACCAGTTGTGAACTTGATCTTTGCCTGTTCTGGTTGGTGAAAGCCTCCAGGGAGACATTGGGGATGGTGCTGGCGAGAGTGGTTAACGCGTCCCTGCAGCAAGGGAGGTTGTCGCCCTGCCTCAAGGAGGCTGTGGTGCACTCTCTGCTGAAAAAAACATCATTAGATGTGGATACACTCGCCAGTTACCGACCTGTCTCTAACCTTCCCTTTTTAGGGAAGGTTATTGAGCGGACGGTGGCGATCCAGCTCCAGATGCATCTGGATGGCATCGGTTTCCTGGATCCGTTTCAATCTGGGTTCCGCCCCGACTATGGCACTGAGATGGCGTTGGTGGCCTTTGTCGACTATCTCCGCCAGGAGATGGATGCAGGCTGTTCAACATTTCTTATCCTGCTANCAGGCTGTTCTACATTTCTTATCCTGCTAGATCTCTCAGCCGCTTTTGATACCGTGGACCATGGGCTGCTGTTGAGACAGCTGCGAGACCTTGGGGGGTCTGGACGGGACTGTTCTTGAACGGTTCTGCTCATTCCTCTCAGGAAGAAGCCAGCGGGTGATGTTGGGAGCTGAAACATCTTTCCCCTGCGCTTTGTCCTATGGCGTTCCGCAGGGTTCCATCCTGTCTCCTTTATTATTTAATGTATATATGAAGCCCTTGGTGGAGGTTGTGAGATGGTTTGGGGTGCGCTGTCACCAATATGCTGACGATACTCAGCTGTACCTCTCTTTTTCAGCTGACCCAGACCCTGCTGTCTAGTTGCTATCACAGTGTTTGGAGGCCGTGGCGGAGTGGATGCGGCAGAGCAGACTGAAGCTCAACCCCGATAAGACAGAGGTGATGGTAGTGGGGAGGGCGAGGGAGGTATTGACCCCCCTGATTGGGGGGGGTTCACCCTCCTATAGCTCAGCAGGTCCGGAAGTGGTGTTGGACTCGGATCTCTGCCTGGATTGACAGGTGGAGGTGGTGGCAAAGGCCGCCTTCCACCAGTTGTATCTAGTGCAGAGGCTGCGTCCATACATCTCCAGGCCGGACCTGGCCTCCCTCATTCATGCCTTTGTTACCTCGAGGCTGGACTACTGTAATGCACTCTATGTGGGGCTGCCCTTATTCCTGGTCTGGAGGCTGCAGCTAGTGCAGAATGCGGCAGCCCGTCTCCTGACGGGAATGGGTCATCAGGAGCATATAACACCTGTGCTCCGGACTCTGCATTGGTTGCCAATAGTGTGCCGAGTCAGGTTCAAGGTATTGGTGTTGATCTATAATGCCCTTCACGGTCTGGGCCCCTCATACCTCAGGGACTGCCTCGCCCTCCGCGTCCCAGAGCGGCTCCTTCGGTCTGCCGGGGGTGCCTTCTTGGAGGTTCCCCGGGTTAAGCAGGAGGCCACAATGGAGAAGCCATTCTCGGTGGCCGGGCCGCGTCTTTGGAATTCCCTCCTGGAGGAAGCCCGCCTGGCCATGAGCCTTTTGACATTCAGGCGGGCTTGTAAAACCTGGCTGTTCGCCCAGGCCTTTAGGGAAGGGGGAGGGGAGGGGGGTTAGTGTTTTAACACTTCCCTACCTTTTATTTTATTTTATTTTCCCAACCCTGTTTATATTGTTATGTTTTAATGTTTTAATGGTTTTAAGAAGCAAAAATGGTTGTTTTTATATTGTTGTACGTCACCCCGGGATGCTGTAGGCATGGGGGGGGACTAAAAAATGTTTAAATAAATAAAATAAATAAATAAATAAAGCAGAATTTTGCTAAGAGTAAATGGCAGCCTGACTCCCAGACGCCCCACCCCATGATGCTCTACGCCCACCACTTCCCAAACACAGGCAGGGCCGCAGGACCGAGGGTGCTTTTAGATGGACAGCAAACCCGCCTCTGCTCTGCCTCACCATTGGGTAGCATGTCTGTCTAAAGGTAGGCTGCCAGATGTGGTCTGATCCAGCCCCGCTTGTGGTGCTCTGGAACATCCAGGAGCACTGCCAGTTGAGCAGGCTGCCCAAACCTGGGGCACTGGCCCGAGGCAGAGCTTCTGTCCATCTGCTTGGTGGACAGCCACTGTAGTTTAGTTTAGTTAATTGTACTGGCCTCAGCCATGACAAAACAGCCACTGTAGCTCTGCTGCAACTCTGTGGTGTGTGTGGGTCCATGTGGGTGAACTGTGGGCTGCAGCCGTTGTCGCCATCGGGTCCATTTAAAACTAACCCAGGTGGGGCTGCAAGTGGGCAGACATAGGGGTGCACCCCCAGAGCAGGTCTGGGCGTGGCCAGTCCTGCGTCCGTCTAAATATCCATTGTTTGTTTCTCTTTCCTGGCTCTGCCCCCTCATTTCCTGTCAGGCTCCAGCTCCACTGATGGGAGTGAGAGCTCATGCTGCTGGAGGCTGGACCTCTGTGTGTGTCTATGGACAAAGCAAGGGCCTAGTTCCTTTCCCACTAGCCTTCTTCCCACTAACCTTCTACCCCCCCCCCCCCAGCACAATAAGGAAGCACAAATGGAAGAGTTCTCTGTGCCAGTTTATCTGGCAATAAAGCTGGGTGCAGACCAACTGGCTAATGAAATAGGGAAAGGTGTGAAAATGAGAAACAGTGAAGCAGCCTGCAGGTCTTCTGGAGGTGCCACAAACACATAACCACTTCTTCCTTCACTCTGAGGCATCAGGGCCTAATGCTTGTGCATGCAGGAGAAGTAGGTTTCTTCTGCTACCTGCCTGGAGGGACTAGGTTTGCCACCTCTCATGACTTGACACTGAGACTTCCATAGGCCAAAATGGGAGTCTCAGAGCCAAATCGTGAAAAGTGGCAACACTAGGTGAGCTCCGTTACTCCTGCCACCATTTACGTTCCTGAGCCAGTAGCCCTGCAGGGACATGTATGTAGTACTCAAAAGCTTCAATCCACGCTCCCAGTCATTGCACCTGTCAGGTATCCACAGCAACTCTCTCCTGGATCCACACATGCTCAGTCAGAGGGCAACTAGACCTTGCCACATGCAAGATGGATATCGCCTCCCTAAAGATCGTGGATTCTAGGGAACTGGTTCATCAAGAAGTTGGCTGTTTCCTGTCCACAGCACCATCTGATGCCTGAATCCTCTCTCAGCATCCCTACCATGACCAAACACATGGTAAGAACATAAGTAGTGCCATACTGAGTCAGACCAATGGTCCATCAAATTCAGCATCTTGGCCTCCAACAGTGGCCAATCTCGATCGCATGGGAGAAGAACCAACAGTCACAATGGGCAATCCCTGTTGTTCACTCCTAGCCCCAAACAGAAAGAAGTTCATCCTGTAAGCTTCTTGGTACAAGCTCTTCAGCTTGGAGAAGAGAAGACTGAGAGGGGATATGATAGAAGTTTATAAAATCTTGAGTGTAGTGGAACAAGTAGATAGGGAACGTTTATTTACCCTCTCAAGTAGCACTAGAACTAGGGGACACTCCATGAAACTAACTGGTGGCAGATTTAAAACAAATAAAAGAACGCACAGTTAAATTATGGAATTTGTTGCCAGAGGAGGTCGTCAGGGCCAGTAATATGGCTGGGTTTAAAAAAGGACTGGATACGTTCTTGGGGAATAGATCCATTAACGGCTATTAGCCAAGTAGATTACGAGATGGGAACTTCTTACTGTCGGGAGCAGGGGAGTGATCAGCAGGGAATGGATTGTCCATTGTGACTGTTGGTACTTCTCCCATGCGACCGGGATTGGCCGCTATCGGAGACAGGATGCTGGACTTGATGAACCATTGGTCTGACTCAGTATGGCATTTCTTATGTCCTTACTTTAAAGATTCATTTAGATACATTTAAAGATCCTTCCGGTGCTTGGCCAGATTTGACAATGATGCCAACAGTGGTATATTTGGGCTAAAACACGTCAGTTGGTCACAGAGCAGGGGAAAGTGGAATATAAATGTAAACTTCAGCTACATGGCATTCAGTGCATTTGTGATTTCCAGACTCTGGGGACAGAAAAAGATTGCAAAAGCACTCCACCAATAAAAGAGTAGTAAGTGATGAGGAACAGATGGTATTCACTCAAGAGCTCTGAAGGAATTCAAATATGAAAATGCAGAATTACAGTGATATGTAGCCTATCACTAAAATCAGTCTTTTTCTACTGGAGTACTGGATGGTAGTGAATGTAATAAAGCTGGGTACTTTCACAGTTTTCAAATGTGGCTCCAGAGGTGATTCTGGAAACTACAGACCAGTGAGCCTGATGTCAAAATAGCAGGGACTATAGTCAAGAATAGAATTATTTAGCATGTTGACAGACATTATATGATGGGAAGAATCAACATGGCTTTTGTAAAAGGAAGTCATTCCTCACCAATCTATTATAATTGTTTGAGCACATCAGCATGCATGTGGATAAGAAGTCTTCCCTGGCTGTGACACCCCACCCCCCTTCCATTAGAGCCAGCAAGGATCACACCCCACTTAGCGGGCTGGGAGAAGGGAGCACAGAGTGCGCCCTGCTCAGCTGAGAGGCAGCTCAGAGAAAGAGAAGGGAGTGTAGGGGCTGATCACTTCCTTTGATCCGGAGAGCAGTGGCCATGGAAAAGGGTGGTCATGGCCAAGAAGCCTTTCCTGGCTGTGACCCCCCTTTCCATTGGAGTCAGTGCTAGCACAATCTGCTCAGCTGACAGCTGGAGGTGGGGCAGAAGCATAGGTGACCCGTAATTGTCGATAATTGGACAGGAGTGGGGGCTGGGCTTGGGTTTTATAGGGTTTCTGAAAATCGGGGGGGGGGGCACATGTCCCCCTGTGCCCCTCCATGAGTCACCTATGGCCCTGGGGAGAGGTGTGTGAGTGATTATGCTGTCTCCGTGGGCCGCTTGACAGCTGGGGGGCACATTGGGGAATTTGCTGTTGCCGCCAGGGGACGGTGAGATCACTGGAGCGGCTACCCAACTCTCAGACGGCTGGGGTGGGAGGGGGAGTGCACCGGCACCATCTGTGGCGACTGGTGCAAGCCCATGAACTGCGGGCAGGGGGCTGCCTGAAGGGCTTCCAATGCTGTCCTTGCTGGTGGCTGCTCTGTGCACACAGGGTGCTCTGGATTCCAGGGTGCTCCATGATGTCTAGTTTACTGACAACCACAAAAAACAAATGAACAGCAAGTGTCAAAAAGACTGCAAACAATGTGAGGAATTACTGTAGAGAAATAACTGACTTCTCATATGCGTGAGAAAAAGCCCCGAGTGGCCCAAAAGCTTGCACACTCTCATCAAGAGAAGTTGGTCCAATAAAAGATATCATCTGAACTACTTTATCTTTATCTATTACATTTGGGACTGACAAAGCAACCACTCTCTCTCAGTAATTATAGAGAAAGGAATAGAAAATAATGCTACATGTTACATAAATCCATGGGGTTCCCAGTGCCACCCACCCACCTCAAACACTGTGTGCAGTTCTGGTCAGCCCGTTTCAAAAAGAACATAGTAGAACTGGAAAATGTGCAGAGAATTGCAATAAAGATGACTCATCATCCATATCAGGAGAGGCACATTAGGTTAGGGCTCTTCAGCTTTGAAAAGAGACAGCAAAGGTTAATCGCAAGTGGCTTGGAGCAAGAAAACAGGGAGCTGTTATTTACCCTGTCTCAAAATACTAGAACTAGGAAACACCAATGAAGTTAACTGGCAGCAGGTTTAAAACAAACAAAAGAAAGTACTTTTCCATATCAAGCACAATTAATCTGTGGAACCCATTGTCAGGGGATGCTCAGCTGTGAAAGCTAATTGCATAACTAGCTTCAAAAACAGACTGGATAAGTTCTTAGAGGTTTAGTCCATAAATAGCTGAGTCAATTTTGTCAGGAGATGAGACCTCTAACTAGGGTGGCCAGATATGCAAATTTTAGAGGACACTTATGAGAAATACAGGTTGCAGGGCTGCAATGGAGCCAATGCAGTCCTGCAAACTGTATTTCCCATGTGTCCTCTAAAATTTGCGTATCTGGCCACCGTACCTCTAACTGTTGAGGGCTGGAGTGAACAGCAAGAAATGGTTCATTCCAATATGATCTGTTGTGCACTTCTCTGAAGTAACTGAAGCTGGCCACTATCACAGACAGGATGTGGGTTGAGTGGACCAACAGAATGGGGGTCTTGATGCAGATTGGGCATTTGTACACAGTTACTATATTGTTCAGTACTGTGCTGTACATACAAAGTTTGTATTTCTGCGAACAGATAATTACAGATATGAGCATTTAGGTGTTTCCATCAGGAAATGGAAGAACACAGGATGCTATCTGCTTGCAAATGGAACTGGGTGTACTTTGAAATATAAAATCTGGGTCTGTCTGTCCAAGTTCTATGGCTAAATAAAAGCTGGGCTATGAACCAGAACCAGAATAAATAATTTCCCTGGAAAAGAGCAATCAACAGTCATATGGTTCACTGAAAGTGCTATTTCAAATGATTTCTTTGATCAATTAAATTAATTTAAATCTTGAAACTAGTAGATTGGAAATTTGTTCTGGTGACTGCTTTCATTGGCCACTTTTACACGGATGCCACCCACCCACGAACACCCTAAAACACCCATCGGATGGGTGGGAGAGCGTCTGTGTAAAAGAGGACGAGTGGGTGGGTGCGCGCGCACGACCCACCCGCCAATACCCACAGAGCAGCTGGGAGGGAGACAGAATCCTCCGTGGGTGGAGATGGGCGTCCAACACCCGAGCGTCCGTGTAAAAGCGAAAACACCCACACGGACCGGACTGGTGGAGCCCCACAGCGCCAGCGGCGTGGGTCACGCATGTGCCACCACGCAGACACGCCCACGGGGGATGCCGGCCGGCTGGCCAGCCGAGAGCCCATAAAGGAGGGTGATAACATGGCACACGTGCGGGCTCCCACGATGGTGACCAGGAAGGCCAACGAGAAGGCCAAGGGAGCCGACGACGCCCCACACGTGGGAAGGGGCCGTGTGAGCATGGGGACCCAGGAGCACCCGGGGGGCGGGGATGCCCCGGCAAGATGGTGCAGGAGGGTGTGCCCCAGGCAGAAGGCATGGGGGAGCACGGCCACCGGTACGGGGGGCCTGGACAGGAGGTAGAAGGGGGGCTGGGCAGGAGGTATGGGGGTGTGCCCTGCCAGGGGGGAAAGGGGGGAAAAGTGCCAGGTCATAACACAGCGCATGTCTCCTGGCACAGGGCCGAGGGCCCGCACGGACCTCCCCCCCACAGACAGAGGATCCCCAGCCCAGCACATCCCAGGGGCACGGCCAGAGGAGCAGCACCGATAGCGAGGTGAGCGCGAGGGAACCCCACCACCACCACTGGGATGGGAGGGCCGTGCCCCAGGCCCAGCACCATGGCCGAAGGACAACAGGGCAGGCGGCTGCCGCATAACCCGTTCTTCTGTCCCCCCAGGACAGCTCCCAGACAACGGAGCACCGCACAACCAAGACTACGGCCGAGGAGGGCCCCCCAGATATCCAGGTGAGCCGAAGGGCACCCCAGGAGTGAGAGGGGAGGGCAGGACCCATGGGGGCATGGAGGGGGGTAGCAGGACCGTGAGTAACCCCTAATGAACTACCCCCAACAGGACACGGCCATCTCCACGGATACCACAGCCACAGGGTGGGCCCCATGCAGCCAAGCTGGTCACCGCCCCCGCGGGTCCCCAAAGGGGGAGCCCTGATCCAGACAGGAGGTCAGGGACTTCATCCATGTGTGGGCATCCGAAAGGGTGCAGCACGACCTGGTGTGCAGCTACAAGACCAGATAGGTCTATGAAGCCATCACACAAGAGATGCAGTAGCAGGGGTACAATAGGGATGTCACCCAGTGCATGCAGCAGGCAAAGGACCTGAGGTCTGGATATAAACATATCAAGGACAACAATCTCAAGTCTGGCCGGGCCATGTGCACAGCCGAGTTCCAGGAGGAGCTTTACAAGTTCCTCTGCATGGACGGGGACATTGTGGCCTCCCGCACACACGACAGCACCTTTGCCAGGGGCAGACGCAGGGCCACCACACAATCCCCCCAACCGACTCCACGGAGCAGGGGGGAGGTGCCCCTGGTGAGCCCTGCCAGGACATGGGAGGTGATAGCCCTGTCCCACAGGGGGAGGAGGTGCCCCAGGGATCCGAGCACCGAACCACCACCGTCCGTGTGCGCCCCCAACACCCACAGTCCCACCAGCCACAAGGACAGGGCGTCACGTGCGGACTGCGGAGCAAGCGGAGACCCAGGACGGCCCCCAGGAAGCAGAGGAACAGGATCAAGGTACAGTCATTCCAGCAGGGCCGGGGGGGGAGGCCCGGACAGAGGCGCAGCGGCCGGGGCCTGGGTGCCGGTAAACACTAATGGCCCCCCATCCCATTGCAGCACAAGGCAGCCTGGAGGTGCATGAAGTGGAGGTAGTGGTGGAGGAGGTGGACGAGGCGGGGCCGGCGGCACCCCCACTACCAGGTGAGGTGGACCCCCACGGCAGGGCACATCGGCCAAGGGACCACAGGAGGGCAGGGTGCGGAGGGGGGGGGCCCAAGGTACAGGGTATGGAGGGGGGCACCCGGGGGCACGCGACCACAACCAGCAGGGCCCAGCAGGGCCCAACAGGGGTCAGGGTGTTGGGGGCCCTGCAGCATGACCCCCAGCCCCAGCATGACGGGCACCACCATGCTGCAGAAGGAGGGTTGGCAGCCGACCAACACCATGGTGGCCACCCACCAGTGCAGGTGCCCCCNGGGTGTTGGGGGCAGGAGGGAGGGTCTGGTGGGCCCACAGTGGCCCCCATGGGACACATGCTTGACATGGGCCCCACCTGCGGTGATCAGCTGCTGGGGACCCATCCCACAAGAGGGCTGGGCAGGGGGGCCATGGGGCCCCACAGAGGGGAGCTGCCACACTATGGGGGCTGCCCCACCAGGCACCCCGGGGCATGCAGTACTGGGCAGCGAGGCACACTGGCTGGAAGCACTAACGTTGTGTCCAACCTCTCATTCACAAATAGGGCGGCCGCTCACACGCACGAGGGATGCAGCTGCCGGCAGCATGGAGCGGAACCGGGAGATGCGTGCCAGGAACCGGCGCCGGAGGGAGGACTTTGGCAGGGAGCTGCTGAAGGAATCACAGCTGTTAGCCGCAGTGCACTCCCGGGAGCTCGCGCTCACAAGGGAGCTCATCAGAGAGGAGGGGGAAAGGGACCGGGAGATCCTGGCTGCCATGATGGCCCAGTCCCACACCGAGCACCTCTGGGACAAGCGCCAGGCTGCCGCCCTCCAACACGAGCAGTGTGTGATGGGTTGGAGGGTCAGGCCGCATGGCTCATGGAACTCATGGGGGAGGCGATGGAGGCCCTGCAGCATGACCCCCAGCCCCAGCATGACGGGCACCACCATGCTGCAGAAGGAGGGTTGGCAGCCGACCAACACCATGGTGGCCACCCACCAGTGCAGGTGCCCCCCTGCACCTTAAGCACTTGTGGTTCCCCCAGCAGCAGCCCTACCTGGTCCTGGTCCACGGTGTCCCCCTCCCCCACATAGGGCAAAGGGACCAGCCGGTGGGGCCGCCCTTCCAGCCCACTCCCCTCCTGGTCCCACCCCCGCTGCAGTCCCGACTCCTCCACCTGGATGCAATGCCCCACCCCAGGACTGTGCTCCCCAGGACAACCAACCACCCATGGTGACTGCCCCACCCCCTCCGGTAAGGCCGCAGCACCCCGGGACCCTGGGGGGTGCTACACGGAGGGGGGGGACGGCTGGACGGAGATGACAGGGCACCGCAAAGGGCACCGCCCTGGAAGGGAACACTGTGCAGAACTCTCACCGAGCACACGCACCACAGGAGCCATGGAGCCTTGGCCATGGCCAGAGCCAAGCGCACTGGCCCTGTGATGCTGTACTGGACCATGCAGGGCCCATACTAACATGGGTGGATCAGTACACGGGCCCCCTTCATAGGGGGTTGCTCCACGTCACATGTTATGCTCGTGTGGGGCATAGGGGGCTCCCTGGGTGACCACCAGGCCCACAGTGGCCTGGCCCTGGCGTGGGGCAGAGATAGGTGCATGAGAGGATCACCTACCCCATTCTTGATTCATCCTGCAGGGACCATCAGTGAAGGCCCGGTCGGAGCGGCCAGTGGATGACAGGGGGGCCAGACAGTCTGGTCGGAGATAGCTGCGGTCAGCTGCAGCTAGGGCTCGACGGCCTGTGAGCCCCGGTTGTGCAGCCAAGAGGGGACATGGGCACCCCCACCGTTAACCACCCCCACCCATTGTACATATCCCCCACCAATAAAGATGCTGAACCCACACCCGCTGTCACTTCCTCTGTCCTGGGACAGGTGGCCTGCGGGGGGGGGGGGCTTCAGGGGGTCTCTGGCAGGGCGAGGGCACTGTACACTGCCTGAGCAGCCGACGGGGCCAGGAGCCTGCCCAGTTAGGCTGCAGGCAGTTGTGGTGGCTGGAACAGGTGTACACGGACCCTGCTCAAGCGGACCGGCGAGTGGCGGCAGGCAGGACAATGCGTGGCCTGATCACCCTGCGGCGGACAGCAAGGGGAGTGCTCACGCAACCAGGAAACCCATGGTACCCATTCCTGGGACCCCCTAGGCCACACATGGCACAGAGGCACGGTTGCAGGTAAAGGGTACTACCTAGCTTTATTGAAGGGGTGCACAGGTTTATGGACTTGGGTGTGGGTTGGGCATGGCCCTGTGTTTGGCTGCCTGGGCAACGATGTGGCGGCACATGGCGTCCCTGTTCTCCTCAGAGATGCGCCGGAACGTCCTGTTCTGGGCATGTTGGTACAGGGGCATAGGGCCAGTCCTGTGCACTGGTGGTGGGTTGTCCAGGGTTGTGCCTCCTGTCTCGCATACATTGTGCAGGATGCATGCTGCCAGGACAAGGATGGGGGTGTGGTCTAGGTCAAATTGGCTCCTGTTCATCAGGAGGTGCCAGCGCATCTTGAGGAGCCTGAAGGCCCGCTCCACCATGCTGCGTGTGGACAACAAGCGCTCACTGAACAGGCGGTGGTCTGGGTTGTATGCCACTGGATAGGCCCGCATGAACCATGGACTGAGCAGATAGGTGGGGTCCCTTATCACAACAGGGGCCATGGGAACCCCAGCTATCACGCGGTACAGATCGGGGGCGATCTCCCCGTCAAACATGCGGGCATAGAATGGGGAGGCACACAGGATATGTGCGTCATGACTCCACCCCAACTGGCCTGTGTACACATCTATCAACAGGCCCCTATGATCCACAACGGCCTGCAGATTGATGGAGAAGGCCTGTTTCTTATTCATGTAGTCGATCTTTGCATGAGGGGGTCATATGATGAGGATGTGGGCGCTGTCAATGGCCCCGATGCAATGAGGGAACCCCAGTTCCTTGAACCTACGCATCACCTCCTTGGGGTCACGGAGCTGGATGACACGCTCCAAGAGAAGCTCCACAAGCAGGTCATACACATCATGGAGGGCCCTGTTCATGGTGGCGGTGCCCACCCCGAACTGCTCCCCCACGCTCCTACAGGAATCCAGGGTGGCCAGCCACCACATCGCTATGGCCACGCGCATTCCTGGTGGCAGTGGGAAGTGCATGTTGGTCTCCCGCCTCCAGAGGTGGGGGTTGAGGAGCTCCCCCAAGCAGGTCAGGAGGGAGTGGGGCATCCGGAAGTGGTCCAACCATTCCCTGTCCGTCCAGGTGGCCAACATGTTCTCCCACCAGTTGTTGGTGTGGGAACCCGACCAGTGCCGTCGCAGGGTTGGTAGGGTAACGCAGCAGCTGTACACGTTGAGGTTCCATCGGGCCAGAATGAGCTGGCTTTGCTGGGACACCTCTGAGCCCAACAGGGCACGGCATTGGACAGCTGCCTGCCTCACCCATCGCACAGTCATCACCCTCCTGAGGTTTGCTGCCTGCCGCTGCCATGCCCCCAAGAGGACGGTGCCTCGACCTGGCAGGCATAGCAGGGCCACCTGCTGTAGCAACATGTGCAGCAGGAGGAGGGCTGTGCCCAGGAATCGCAGCAGCACGTCCCTGGGCTGTGGGTACTCATCCCCCTGCAGCATGGTTCTGCAGCTCCCTACTCCCTGGCATCCCCCGCTGGCATGTGCCCTGGCTGCAGCGTGCTCCGCCATGTGGCCTGTGCCCCCGGCCCACACTCCCCTTGTATCGCAGGTACCCCTCTGTGTCCACCCAGCTTGGTGTCGCTGTTCTCTGTTTGCAACTCAACCCCGTGCTACTGCCTCCACACCCAATGCCCGACCACCTGCATTGGGTCACTTATGTACTGTGTAGCCCGGTGGGGGCAGGGCACCGATTGGTGCAGCGCTTGGGGTGTGCTGGAGCCGCCACTGGCTGCCGGGCCTGGCTGCTCATCCCCGCGATCGTGCCACCCACGTGTCCACCGGGGGGGAAGGGACCGCGTGTACCCCTGGGTACCACTGCCTCCACACCTGCACTACATTCCCCCCAGCCATGGTCTGCCTTTGCATGCTGCAGCTGTGCACGGAGTGGATACACTGCCTGGCTTGGCTCTGTGGCCTGGCGCACTGCCCGGCCATGGCCTCGCTCATCTCTCGTCACCTGTGCTGGATCCCTTCTGTCCTGTGTGTGGATTGCGGAGGTCTGGCCCCAGCGGGCCGGCCTATCTCTGGCATGCAAGGCTTCCTGTGACGAGGGTAGCCTCTTGTTACATGCTCGTCCCAGTCACTGCAGCCCTCCGACTCCTGCCTGTTGTTTCACCGGAGCGGGCCCCACTGCTGCCATGGCCGGTTGGTGTGCAGGGTCCTCAGCCAGGGATGTCGGGGAGGGGTGGTCGCCTTGTGTGGACATGCTGTTGGGGGCCCTCTGGCTGAGCCCCAATGTTCAGCTGTTGGTGGGCGACCCCCTGTCGGTGGAGGATGGCTTTCGACTCCTGTCCCGGTACATGTGGATGATGGGACGCCCAGCTTGCTGGGGGCATTCCATCGAGCTCGGCTTCAGCCTCCTGCACCAACCTCCTTGGGGGAAACCGCCTGTCATTGTTGTGCCGTGGACCGCTGCGGAGCTAACGGCCGCTTGCCTGCTGATGGAGCGACTGGGTTTGGCCTCGCCTTGCTGTCCGGGGGTCCCCCTGTTGCTGCCCTATACACTGGCACCCTCCTGCATGCCCGCAGCATCCAGCGCGCACCCTTGGACATGGGGGCCCTCCTGTGGGACCTGGACTTGCTGTCCCCCAATGTTGGTGACCCACTCCGGACTGGGGACCCTTCCGCTGTGGAGCTCACCACCCTTCGCTTGGTGATGGACCTTCTAGTTGTGTGGGCTGCGGCCGCCAGCACGGATCAGCTCCTTCCCCGCTTCCTGGTGGATGCTCATATGCGCTCCCGAGGCTTCTGAAGGAGCCTGTTCGCCTGGGAGGGTCTAGCGCTGGGGCTGCCACCCCGGGAGTGCTCACTGGACCTTCCATGAGCAGCACCTCACTGCCACCCACTCTCTGCCACCCTGGTGCCCTGGACAGTGCTTTGCCTGCCCCCCCTGTGCTGCCATTCAGGCTGTGCGCTGCCATCTGCTTCGATGCTCCCTGTCGCATGTTTCACTGGACCGAATCGTCCCCTCTGGGTGAGCGCGGCTCCTTCCCACTGGGGCATCCCTGGTGCCCTCACCTGCTGTCCATGGGCATACCTGTGCCCTCCTGTTGTGCTCTTCTTGCCTGGCTGTGGGTCCTTCTGTGTCCCCCTGTTCTGCCTCTCTTTGCTTGGGGGATCCTGTTCCCATGGCGCCAATAAAATGCTGTTCTGTGATGGTCTGTCCTGCCTTGCTTCTCTTGCTTCTCTGGTGGCTGGGTGCCACCTCCCCTTGGAGGCCCTCCTGCCCCCATCTGTGTTGTTGTGTGCAGGGGGTGTGCTTGGTGTGTACTGGTGGGCGCCGGGCCTGTGAGGTGTGCGCCGGTTGTGTGGTGTGTGTTCCCCTGGTGGCTTCCCTGCTGGACGCTGCTGCCTGGGCTTGGTCAAGGGGTGGTAGTGGCGGTGGGCAGTCAGCCGGGCACACCCTGGACTTGCCTGTCCATTGGTGTGGCCCTGCACCTCCCCTCCGCTCCCCCCTGCTGTCGCCCCCTGTTTGTGCGGGCCGTATGTGCGTGGTAGTGGCAATGGATGGACGGTGGCACCATGGGTGCTGGGTGGTTGAGCATGAGTAGGGGTTTTGCTGGCCTCGGGCTTTGGCCCCTCTGATCCCGCTTTGTGCTGGGGTACGGGTGCTCTTCTGGGTGGTGGCTGTTGGCATGTGTGGTGTGCCCCTGGTGCTGTTGCTGTGCCCGGCCCTCCCAGGGCCTGTTGGTGCAGGCATTCCCCATAGCCCTGTCCCTTCTCTCCTGCAGCTACTGTTGTCGTGCTGCTGGCGATCTTGCGCCTGGGCGCGATGGTGCAGCAGCTGGAGCAGGCGACGTGGAACATGCGGGCGGCGGGGCGGCTGTTCGATGGCATCCGTGAGTGTGCTGCCTGTTTACTGGGCCCTGTGCCTGTGTCCTTCCATGGGGGGTTCTGTTCCTTGGTGCCCAGGACCGGCACTGATGGCTGTCTTCTCTCCCTCTGTCCCATTCAGTGCAGGCCATGATTGTGGAGCAGACCCGGGAGCAGGGGGAGTTGTTGGAGCACCTCCTGCATATCCTGGAGCAGCTGCACCGGCTGGACCGTGTGCAGGCTGAGCGCTGGCACCGGGTCACTGGCCCTATTAACCTGGCATTGTCCTGGGCCTGCTGCTACTGGTGCTGGCCCCCCCTTCTGTTGCCCCATCCTCCTGCCTGGCCCTTTTGTTGTTGCCCCGTTGCTGGTTCCCCAGTTCATTAAAGGCTATTGTGTTCCTTCCCGGTGTGCCCATGTTGTGCTTTGCTTTGACCTCTTCTCTTGTGCGGGTGTCTCTGGGGAGGTGTAGCGGGGTTGTCTGTGTTGTGTGGGTGCCTTGCCCCTCCTTCCCCTCCCTGTGGGCCATGTGCCCATCCCTGTGTGCTTCTTTTGCCTGCTGTGTGTGTGCCACTCTGCTTGTGTGGGGGGGGGGGGGCTGGCGCCGGGCTGACTGGGTTCTGTGCCGGGGCTGCACGGAGCCAGCTCCTTTGTAGCAGCTGTCATCGCTGCTCCCTCCTGCCCTGCCCGTGTGGGTCCTGGTGGCTCGGGGACGGGGCCACGTTGTGCGGATTCATCTGCCTTCGGTTGGCCATGTTGTGCCATTGCTGTGCCGGGCGGGGCTTCCCCGCCGTTCCCTTTCCCGGCTGTCAGTGTACTTCCACGGGTGTTTGCTGGGTGCTTCCCGGGATGGGTGGTTGGCCGCTGGGTGTTTGGCGGCCCCTCCACTTTCCTTCCCACAACCCCCCATGGCGCTGTCCATGTAACTGTCTCCCTGGTTGGCGGCACCGGGTGTTTGCTGGGTGTGCTCACCCACCCGTACACACCCATCTCCACCCATCGGTGCTGCTGCGCTGTCCGTGTAAAACCGGCATTAGTATTTTTATTTTATTACAAAATATTTTTTATTAAAGATTTTCCATTTCTGCCCCAAAGTTCAGTTATTACATTGTAGTTCTCTGTTTTACATTCGTTCTTTGGTTCTTATTCATTTACCACATCACCCCCTCCCTTCCCTCTCTCCCCCGCCATCTTTACTCTAGTTTTGTACAACATTTAGTCCAAGTAACATCTTAAGTGTCCCTTTGTCTTTTCCCCGTCATATCAGGTAGTCAAACAAGTAGGCTCGTTGCTCTTCCTCAGGGTCAGGTTTTTGCATGTGTTCCAAGCATTGGAACCATTTCGCGTTGAAATCTTTTGTTTTGTATTTTTGAGTGATGACCGCTTTCTCCATTGAGAAAAGGTACCATAAGTTATTCATCCACACCTGGGTTCCTGGTGCTTGTTCTTCTATCCAGAATTGCAGAATCAATTTTATTGCTGCTCCCATCAACGTTATGCAGGTGGGTCTTTTTTGTCTCATTAATGCTGTCTGTGGGTATAACCCTAGCAGTGCTGTCTCTGGTTTGAGTGGAATAGTCACTGGTTATTTTCTGCATATAGTTCCAGACCTTGGACCAGAATTCTTTGATCTTTGGGCAGTACCACCAGACGTGGAGGTAGGTTGCCCTTTGACCACATCCCCTTCGACATTGATCTGATCCCTCCCCTCATATCCTGAGCATTCTGCTTGGATCACAGTAGTAGAACATTATTGTTAAAGATGGCCTTAGTATTTAACATTTCTAATTAATAATTGGCATGGCCCAGTGGCTAGGATACTGTACTGGAAGTCAGAAAAAATGTGTTTTCCTCCCCACTCTACCACTGAGTGCCTGTGTGACTTCTGGCATGTCACTTAGCCTCTCTAAGGATTATCTCTTACCAGGTGTTTGCATAGTGCCTAGTGCAATGGGGATCTGACATTAGCTGTGATGGAAGTTGCTACCCTAGGTGAGTGTTTTGCTCTCTGTGAATGTGCTGAGGCTTTGGGCCTAGCAGGCCTATACACTTTCCATAGGTCAACAGTTAGGTGCTAGCATTACTCTGTATAGAATCTATCTTGATTAAAATACATTTTGGTGCACACTTACACAGAAAGGTTTGGTAATTCATCTTGCCACACTTCCTTGTCATTAAAAGCTCCTGAAAGAATGTAAGCTGATTTTCCTGTGCTTCCCCTTTCAGAAGAAATACTGTATCATACAAGTGCCTAAAATTGCTAACTCTGTGACTAAATGTAGGGTCTAATGTAAATTTAAAGCTACAAACAAGCGTCTACATTGAACTTGATGGGATGAATAGGGCAGCATCATGCAGAGGTGAGGCTTATAATTTTGCTATGAAAAGCCTTGCAGAGGAAGTCAAGTAATAAGAGACCATCTGATAATCTCTCAAGCTTTTTGCTCTCCAGTGGCAGCCACTCCAGCATATTTTTTATAGTACCTGAAGTTTATCATTAATATGTTAGATTTGTAAGCTAAGCAAGCAATTGACATCCAAGTTTGGTCATAAGAAATGATTCTGAATGCCCTCTGTAGAATCTTTGTAGAGTGAGGACCTGTCAGGACCCATGCCACAAAACTGCAACCTTGGGGCTCTTGTGCAGTGGCTAGCTGCCCAGCACCACTCCATTCCTTGGCTTGAGCCCTGAGTGGACATCTTGGGCTGGTTTAGCCACAAAGACCTAGCTTCCTGATAGGCCTATAGACCCACACCAGTATAGACCGACGATGACCTGAAACCACAGGAAGCTCAGCAGATCATCTGTTTATCTCTCCTTTCCTGTTCTTCCCTGGAACCTGCTCTCTTGCTCCTGGCTGCTGCTCTCTCCACCCCGATTCCATTCTGCTTCTGCTGGACTGGCTCAGCCCTGCTCTGTTCCCTGTTTTGGACCTGTTTGCCTCATTCCCATGAAGGGCTCTGTTAATCTGTCTCTGTTTCTGCCTGCCCTGAAAACCCGTCCTGTACATCTGCCTGTCTGTCTGCTCCAGCATGCCAGTCCGTCTGCCCTGTCTTCATCACACACCCCAGTCCGTGGGCTAATCCCCAGCCTGTCCTTAATGTTCTGAACAAGAGCTGAAAAAAAATGAGTATATCTGTCAAAACTGCAGCCCATCTTGAGTGACTCAAGCATTAAACTATACCTGTTTAAAGTGTTTAGTGTCCCCAAAATTACTTGAATTACCAAAATACTGTTGCTGAATTCTGTTTTCTGTTACCAATTTTCTGCTTTGTGACATTTACCAAGACAGGTTTGTAAGCCCTAGGGGCAGGGACCCTGTCTATTTTATTACTTTGTAAAGTGCCAGGTACACTGCTGGCGCTATATAAATGTTTGTTAATAATAATAACAGGAAAATGGTTAGGTATATTCAGAAAGACTAAATTATGTGCAGGTTTTAGCTCTGTTCCAAACCCAATCCTACACTGAATCTCTGGCCTCCATCTGCACTGCATCCCTGGGTGAAAACAGACATGGCGCTAACCACCCTTTAACTACCCTTGGTGGTCATTTATGCATGTTTCAGGGCTGCATAGGACACCAATGCAACCCTGCAACATGCATAAATAACCACCAAGGGTGGTTAAAGGGTGGTTAGCGTCATGTCTGTTTTCACCCCCTGACAGGACCTGAATGCTGCTGCTAGCCACATAAGTGGTTGCAGTTATAAAAGACTGAGTAGGGAGCTGAAAAGTGTTGGATTGTGCAAGTCACAAGTAAAAGCCCATTGCAAGCCCTGCAAGCTTAATATGGGGCTTATTCAGTAGGGGGAGGGTCAGGGGATGAAACCGTTTTCCCCCTCTCCTTGTCTCCTCTCTTCTCCTCTCTCTGTCCTCCATCTTGTCCCATGCAGTCTGTACAGTATGGAAGCATGTCTTCTGAGCTCTTAGTAAAGTTCTGTTTTGAAGAAACTTCTACTGTGTGTTATTCAACAGAAAGCTGACTCTACAATAAAAAGGACACCACCAGGGCAGAGAGAAGGAGCTTGGAGAAGGAGCTTACTTCAGGGATCCAGGTTTGGTGGAGGGGATGGGTTAAGTTTATTAGTGGGTATGAGGTTCGAATGGTTTTACTGTATTTTATTATTGTACTATTGACATTTTTATTGCCTTGTTTGCAGCTCCGAACTGCCTGAGGCTGGATGGGTGGGATAGAAATAAATGAAATAATAACAACAACAATAATAAATAATAATATTATAATAATTAATAAAAAGCAACGTGTGCAGCAAGGCTCATGCAAGCTCCCCACTACATTAATGATACACACCCAAGACAAGTGAGGAAAGAAAAGGATCTGCAAGGGGCAGGCTGCCTTGGAGCTGGCTTGGCTGGAGAAGACGAAGGCCAGAGCAAACTATGGAACTGGCCGGGCTATGGAAGACCTAATAAGGGTGGCGTTCAGTCAGGCCCACTGGACCACAGCCTGCTTGGAACTGACTTGCATTGTATGCTGTTTTTCACTGCTTACTAGAGAATTTCACAATTTAACAGAGAACTAAAACTGGCTAAATCCTCAGCTGCGTTTAGCAGGATTTTCCTTTTTAAAAACTACAAAATAAACTAGAACACAGCAGAAATACCAATTAACCTTCTTCGATGTACCTGTCCCCCTCTGCTTTGTAAACATGAGAGCGATGAGTATTTTATCATTCTGCCACTTAAGAAAGTTCTGCATGTGGGCTGTACTGGATTGTTCACTTTGATTTCTTTATTTCCTCAATAAATAAAACAGTACAGTAGTGAAAGTTCTCTCTCTTACACAGCGACTTTTCCCGTATTGTTCAACCTTTTGAATTGCTGAAAGCATAGTGACCGCCTCCTCTGCTGTGCTCCATCACAATCCCTAAGGTCAGCTGGGAGCACCCTCTTGTAAGTTCCATCATTGCACCATGTTCATATGGTAAGGGCACAAAGAGAGGTAGCTGCTCCACCGTCTCTAAAACTCCCTTCCCCTGGAGGTTCACCAAAGCCTAAGCATCTTCGGGAGGCAATGTAAGACCTATCTATTTGACCAGATATTTAGCAGGCAGGGATAGGTTGTCAGGTATTGTTTTATGAGTATTTCATATATTTATATATAATTTTATACTGCTTTTAGGGGGAGGATATTTCTGGGTTTTTGTAAAAGGAGATGTTTTGATTGATGTTGTTACCTGCCTTGAATCTTTGGGGAAGGGTGGATAAAAATAAACAGCATCAGAAACTCATTTTCACTGCATTTTCCCCATTGCCGCCTATGGGGGAAACACAACTAATATTCGTTGAGTGCTAAAAAATGTATGTGTGTATAGTATGGCAGCATGCTGTGGAGCTGCTGGCCCTTTAAGGGAGTCAAGATGGTGCCTAGCTCAGAGCCAAAATGGCTGCTAATGAGGGCAGCTGGGTATTGGCATGGGTATGGTGGAAGTCAGCCTAAACAGCAAATTCCAGAGCTGGAAACTCAGTAAAGGGGCTGCTGTTGAGACAGGACTGTTGTGATGCTAACTGTGCAAAAGAGCAGAGGCTGGATGCAGCTTTGGTGCAGTATGGAGACTGGAGAGAATTTGCCAGCCAGAGGTGCGCAGGAGGATCTCGATTGCTGTTCCCTGGAGCTGCTGGAGAACAAGAGGTATTACAGACTTGGGAAGAGATATGGGAAGCCAGAGGAGTCCCCTGGCTGAACCCCACACCTAGCCAGAGGGTTTGCCTGGCTAGAAGGACTGTATACAAGATTGTATATATGCTGCTGGTGGTTTACACAGACTGTAAATAAAGTAAGTGGTGTTTGAACTCAACCCCACGTGTCTGGATCCAGTTCTGGGTGTGGCTCCTGCAGGTACTTAGCCCCCGAGGGCCTGGCCTGGCTAGTATGCATTCCATTCTATTTTTGGAAATTGAATATATTAGAATGCTCAGCTTAACTTAATGCATATTTATTTCTCATGTATTGAAAGCTTTTTCCATCTGTGAGTACTTGCTATTGTAGTCACAAATAGGAGCGGTTTTTCAGTGTCTTTGTTGGTGGGATCTATGGATTGCTAGCAGGAGCTATGATTGTATTTTATGCATCCTTTCTCTTAGGCTGTCTGTGTTACCATAGATTTCCTTTGGCCTGAAACAAAGTGTATACTGAATTCCAAAAATCATGTAGATTTGCATTTTTTATAGTAAAGTCAATATGAAAGCAGGATCAGCATCCATGTTTGATTTGCAGCGTCAAATCTTCATTTTGGTTCCTCACTTTGGTGTTTGAGTCACTTCATCATTTTGGCATTCACCGCTTTGGTGTATTCACATTTTGCCATTTGGTACCTTTTCTCTTTGGTGGTAGTATTTGGTAAGGCTTCGTCTTGTTTTTGTTTTAAAAATTTGAATGTGATTGGTCCATCTCTGTGACATAAAGGTAACGGTGGAGGTGGCGTCCCGCGTTATTGATGGTGTGTGCCCCCTGCTGGTTCTCCAGGTTTGGAGTCTGGGGGTGCTCCTCGATTAGCAGCTTCCCCTGGATGTTCAGGTGGAAGCTGTGACGAGAAGTGTTTTTCGCCAATTACACCTGGTACAACGGTTTTGGCCATGTGTGAAGGGGGAGGGGAGGGATTTTTTCATAACATCTTGCTATGAGTTTGTTTGTCTGTTTGTTTTTAAATTTCTTTTGTTGTTGTTGTTGTTGTAAGCTACCCTGAGCTGCTATGTCAGGAGGGGTGAGGTATTAAGTTGTTATAAATAAACAAACAATTAATGCAGCAGGAAGTCCCAAAGGATCAAATAATGAAGAACAAAGTAACCAAAAAGTACTGAATGCCAAAACACTACAACAAATGAAATCACAGTTTGACAAGCCTGTGGAGATTCAGGGGATGGGACAGGGAGGGCTTCATTTGTGGGGGGCCTTGCTAGGGCTCAGCCTTGGCAATTAAATTAAAGGGGGGAGGGATGAACCCCAGAAAATGTTCCTAGGAAGTGTGTGCACCACAACATGTGAAAGGCAAGACAAAGGCCAATGTTGGCTATTTCAGAATTGGAAACAAAAAAAATAAATACCCGTGATTGGACACTGTCAGAGACAGGATGCTGGGCTAGATGGACCATTGGTCTGACCCAGTATGGCACTTCTTATGTTCTTAACAAGTAGCAGATTTAAAACAAATAAAAGTTTTTTTCACTCAACACCCTATTAAGTTGTGGAATTTGTTGCCAGAAGATGTGGTTACGGCCAGTCGTATAGCTGGGTTTAAAAAGGGATTGGACAAGTTTCTGGAGGATAGGTCCATTAGCAGCGATTAGCCAGGTAGGTTTTGTGGATTGTAACCTCTTACTGTTGGGAGCTGGGAGTGAACAACGGGGAATGGATCATCCCATTGTGACCTGTTGGGTACTTCTTCGAAATGACGAAGATTGGCCACTGTTGGAGACAGGTGCTGGGCTCAGTGGACCATTGGTCTGACACAGCATGGCACTACTTATGTTCTTACGGTAACATTTTCTTTTTCTTTTTGGGTGAGACAACATGTCTGCTAACAGGTCCTATGCTAGGAGGGGGCCCACACCACTATTTTGCATCGGGCCCCAACTTTCCTGGATCCAACACTGTGAATAGGAAGGAAGGGGGATTCACAGGACGACATCACTGCTAAGATGGGAACCAAATAACTGCTCCAGAATCCCTTTGCTACTCAATATCTTACAATATTTATTTCCCTTAGCGATCTACTATTTCAAATGCACCAAGATATTTGTTTGTGTTCCCCTTCCAAATGAACCCATCATTGCCTAGATACCAGAGTATGAGGAAGAGAGGGAACCAAGTATAAGAAACTAAATTATTTAGAAAAAATGTAACCTGTGCTACAGACAGACAACATTGCCAGTTGGGTATGTTGAACATTGTTTGCAGGGTATATAGAAACTGCCCTTTGTGCTGTGACTGTGTGCTCTGCCATCCCCTCTCCAAATTAGTTGTCCATCCATTGATTTCAGTGTTGTTAGGAGTGACTCTTGTTCTGCATTCCACATTTACCCTGTAATTGCCATTTTAACCTTTTGATGGCTTATGAGCCTGCTTTTTAAGCAAGATCTAGATTCAAATATTCCAGGAGCTTTTGACACAAGTCACTTTGAAGCTATCGTAGATAATGAAGGAATAATACTATTATTAAAGGTAATAGGTCCAGTTTAAGAGAACCAATCTCGCCATATTGATTAAATCAGTCAGGACAATGGGCTGTGACACCTAAGAGTCTCTCTGTCTTAGTGGGTACCACAGTGGAAAACTCCATTAATACGGCAGGGGAACAAATGGGACCATGGGAAAAGCTTCTGTAAAATGTGATTTTTAGAAAAATCTGCTGCTTGCTCCTCCCTGGCCAGCATGCTGCTCAGCTGAACTGGGGTCTTCCCCGTTTGACTTTTTTTTTGGGGTGTGTGTGTCCTGGAGGCATCTTCCCACTTGTGTGCACCCCCCTAATGGTTTCCCTGTTCCCAGGGGGACCCATATCGGGGGTGTACATGGGTCTTGTGTGCACTTCCATTTTGGGTCCCCCTGGGAACAAGAGACCCAAATTTGGATAGATTGTACCCCTCACCCGAGGCATCATCCCTGCCAGATTTCAGAAAGATTGGATAAAGGGTCCTGATTTTATAAGCAATGGAAATGTCATAATGTTAACAGAAGGTGTGTAAATACTAGGGATGAGAAAATTGGAATTGGATTAATC
>QEPC01009550.1:782637-793257 GCA_003113815.1 Sphenodon punctatus
GGGGTGGGCACTGGGGAACAAATATAAGCTTCTGCCAAGCTACACAGCCCCCACCATAGCTAGATCTTGTGTGGCTTGTAAGCTGGCTCAGTGCTCTCTGTGTGTGACTGTGTGCTGAGGTCTTCAACCTCACATGTGTTCCTAAAAGCAGAACTCTGCATCTACTCTCCCTCATTGATGCCCCCACAGACTTTGGGGTGCCAATAACTGAAGCCAGTGCTAGTACCTTTGGCACCTGCTCCTCCTCTGCTCTGCCCACCTCCTCCTGTCATCTACACCCTCTCTACAAGTGTTCCAAAAAGCAGATCTCTGCATCTAGTAAAACCTCTATAATTCAAACAGAGGCAACACCTACAAGTGATTTAAGGAAATTTGCAACTTCTGTTAAAATCATGAAGCTTTATTGTTTGTAAAGTTGGGACCCTTTAACCAATCTTTCCAAAGTTTGGCAGGGATGATCCCTTTGGTGAGGAGAACAGTCTGTCCATGTTTCGTGCAAATCAGATGAAAAATGAAGAACATAAGTGCCATACTGGGTTAGACCAATGGTCCATTGAGCCCAGCATCCTATTTCCGACAGTGGCCAATCTCGGTTGGTTGAAGTACCCTACACGTCACTATGGGTCAGTCCATTACCTGCTGTTCACTCCCAGCTCCCCACAGTAAGAGGTTACATTCACCAAACCTACCTGGCTAATAGCTGCTAATGGACCTATCCTCCAGAAACTTGTCCAATCCGTTCTTGAACCCAATTATACTACTGGCCTTGACCACATCTTCTGGCAACAAATTCCACAACTTAATTATGTGTTGAGTGAAAAAATGCTTTCTTTTTGTTTTAAATCTGCTACCTGTTCGTTTCATGGAGTGTTCCCTAGTACTATTTGAAAGGGTAAATAACAGTTCTCTATTAACGTGTTCCACACCACTCATGATTTTATAAACTTCTATCATATCGGTCTCTTCTCCAAGCTTAAGAGCCCTAGCCTATCCGGCCTCTTTTCATAGTTACCGCCAGACATCCATTTCCCATTGAAACCAATGGAAAACAAAAATGAAACTTAAAAACTAAAACAAAAAATAACAAAAACTAAAATGAATGCAATATTAATAACAAATGAAAACAAAAAACCTTTTTGTGCGCACCCGTACTGGAAGACTCTCCCTTTTCCATGGGAGAAACCAGAAGCTGCAGGGGTTTGTGAGCAGACCTTGGCCACCCCCACACCTCTTTGGGTCCTGGCATCCTGTCACAGAAGGCCTAAAGGCTATAAATCCAGGGTGACACAATTAGTAGCTGTAAGTCCTGTCTGCACTACTGGTGGTATAGGCCAGGGTTTAAGGGTGGCTGGAGCAGGAACCCTCAACCCCATTGGCTGAGGGTCAGACCAAACACTACTTACAGCATGCAGGACCAGGTCAGTTAATTGCTACTTCATTCATATTGATATCTTTGAGTGGAGTAGAGAACTCGCGTATGCTGGTGATCCTGCCAATTCTTCAAAGTGCCCTAATGTCCCTGCAGTGCTTATGGGACACCCAGCAACACTTACCCACTCCTGTGAGTATATTTTGGGCTGCAACTCTAGTGCAGCCTAAAATATACAGTGCACCAGGGTTCTTACATAGCATTTGCATTCCTCTACATTACATTCCCTTTCTAGAGTCAAACGTGAGCACTTTCCTATTGACTCCATTGATGAGGTAAGTATAGCTGTGCGTCCCTCCCTGCAAGCCAGTTGCTACGTTTTGGTTAGATCAATGAAGCTTGTGCTGATGTAGTGCTTTTAGGGTCAGGTTGCTTATCTTCCCAAAATGTACATCATAGCAATTTCCCACACGCAAGTCCTAAGTGTGGAATTAAATATAATGTCTCTAGAGGACAAAAAGAGGCTTTTAACAACAATAATGGAATATTGAAATACAGTGTTTCTGTTGGGAGCTGTAATAAGGTATCTCTGCCTTGGCCCTGTGAGTCAGTCCAGCAACAGAGCGGGTGGGGGACTCTTACAGCATCACTGACCAATGTGAGTAACAGCACTCCTCAGGCCCTCCGGTCCTGAATAACTGTTTCTGCTTTCTGTCCACCTCAGAGAAATTAGTCAATTCAACTTTCTCCCAGTGTAGTCCAACCCCTTTCCCACAAGGCCCAGCCACTGCCCCCACCCTCTTGCAGAGCACCATGAGGAAACAAAACAAGCCTTGCTTGCAACACAAACTCACTCGCTCTGCTTAATCCCTCCGCCCACCGGTTGCCCAGCCAACAAGCCAGACAAGCAGGTGATGCATTGACAGGGAGCAGATGGTCTCCCGCCGAGGTAAGCGAGGCCCAACAATGAAACCATATTGATCATATTGCTCCTTTTCTATTCCTCTGCTTCAACATCAGCTTGGAGTTTTCTCACTCCCCCACCCCCGCCATCAACATCCTCAAGTATTCTCTCTCTCCCTCTCCTCAACCCAGCAGTAGTTAATGGGATAGAGAGGTGGAGAACTTGAAAACATCCCCCCTCCCACAGAAACACTACACAAATAGGAGAAAGAAAGGAGGCCTCCCTACTGTCTCGTCTCACAATCACACACACTTCCTTCAATGACGCCTACATTGCTGCTTCCTGCTCCTCCACAGTGCTCCGTTAAAACATGCCCTCCTCAACCCACCTCCCCCAAGGTAAATACACTGCAGAAAGTGAGGTCCCCTATTCTGTACCATCACTTCATTCCCTGACTCCATCACACATGCACACTCCACACATTTTATCAACCCGCTCTCCCCCTCTTGTTCATTCGTACACGCCCTGTTCAACCCTCTTTCATCTCCCATTTAAACACATCCTTCAGCATACCTGAGTCATCAAGAGACGGCCCTACAATCTGTAGGGCTTTTCTCATGCTCTTTGCTGTCATCCTCCTCATTGCCCCATGCCTCTTCACTTTACAAATAAATTCAAACACTCCACCTAGAGCAGAAATGAATGGGCATTTTTGTATTCACAAATATTATTTGTGTATTTGGATAACTTTCCAAATAAAGAGCCAGTGTAGCCTAGAGGATCAGGTGTTGGCCTTATACCTGCAAGACCAGGGTCCAGATCCCATTTTAGCCATCAACTCAGTGGTTGGTCTTGGGTAAGCCACCATTTCTCGGTCTCAGTTTCCAATCTGTAAAATGGGGATAATAAGTTCAACTTTAAAGGGTTGTTGTGAGGGTGAAGCAGATAGGATTGTAAAACACTTTGAACACTGAAAGTACTATAGTAAATAATAAATATCTGCAGCCAAAGGGATATTTATCTGTAGATTTGAATAGTTCAGGTACTCTGATTTCCCCCCCCCCCCAAGTGTTTTTATCGATCATTTAGGTTTGAATGTTTGGTATTTGACATTGAGCAACCCAGAAACAATTGGAAGATCAACATGAAAAACTGAAATATATGAATGATGTGGAAATATGTAGCAGTTTGTGTCCACTTCTTCAGACATGATTCAGATTGGGTGAAATTACTGGGTATGATATTCACCAGAGACATTTGTTTGCACTATACCCAAGCCCCACACACATCTAGAACAGAGACCTCAAAATTCGCCCTCACAAATTCCTATTAAATAGAGTTAACTGTGCATGTAGAAGAAAGTGAAGCTCGCAGCCTGTCAAATCCTGTCACCCCATCTTCCCAGTTGCATGCACACCCCACTCTCCTCAAACAATGGGAAGAAGACTGAGCCTACAGCAACCCATACGGCTAGAAATGGAGAGAGCCTGCAGCCTATAATACCCCACATCCTACTAAGCCTTTCAAGTGTTAGNCCTATAATACCCCACATCCTACTAAGCCTTTCAAGTGTTAGGCTGTTTTTAGCTGAGATGCTACCACGCAGATCCACCCATTCTCCCCCCGCGCCTGGGTGTGGGTGTGTGTGTGTGTGTGTGTGTGGGTGTAGCACTCCCGTTACCCACACAGCACCCACCCATGACCACTCATGGAGCACTGGTGAAAAAGCCGGAGTGCTCCATGCAGGGGCAGGCAGAATGGTGTGTGGGGACAGGTGCCCGTGCAGTCGCAGCCCATAGGAACGGCGGCAGCCAGCCGTGTTGTCTGAGTGGTCCACCAGTCAGAGGCATTGTGGGCAGGAAACAGCCTTTACAAGGCACAGGAACTGGCCAGGAGTTCTGGGGAGCCAGGGTTCCCCAGTGCTCGGCTGGGACATGTTGATATCGGTGGCCAGCTATGGCAGGGGGAATGCGTGGAGGCTGCCAGGGTATCCACCCAAGGAGCCACTCATTTGAACTCCTCCCCACTCTCTCCATGTGCGTGGGTGCTGCACAGTCATCCCACTCAGCAGACGCGTCTCTTCCCCCCCCACCCCCAGCCATGCCCATTAAAAAACAGCTTTAGAGAAAGCCATGGACCTTCAATCTGCACCCCATTGCTTTCCTCCTATTCAAGCTCTCCTGTCCTCGCAACAACAGACAAAAATGACCCCATAGTCTGTCACCCTCCATTCATTCCCCCATCCCCTCTTCAAACACACACTTTGCACAGATATGAGAAAGGAAGAAAGAGAGGGTCCCTGCAGTTTGCGTCTCTTCCCTTCCACCCTCCACCCCAATCAAACGCTAACACACAAATAAATAAGAGTGAAAACTAGGGCGTCTCAGTCTTTGACCCCCCCTCCCTTTGCTCCCATCCCATTCACTAGCCCTGCCTCAGCATTCATTGCTCTATGGCAAATTGTGAAGATGCTAACACTGAGGGCATGGAAACTGTTAGCCACTATTCACTGTTTTAATACTAACTTCATAGCTGTCACATAAATTCATTGCCCAGCTCGTGCTGATAATGGAAAGAGGAGGCTTAAAAAGGAGCAGCATTTTTTTTAAAAAAATAAATCCTTTAGGGCACAGTTTGCTGTGGTATCTGCACTTGTTTGCAGGTGGTTTTTGAAACCATAACTACAGTAACTGCATCCAATGTTTTCTAAAGTAACTGCTACACAGCTTGGGGGAAGAAAAGAAAAATGAACCCCTCCCTTATTTTACAGTAGATAAAAATGCCTATAAAGGCTTCTCTCTCTCTCTCTTTTTTTTTTTTTTTTTTTTTTGAAAGAGTGAAAGGGGTTGGGGGGCGGCAGAAAAGAAAAGAAAGAGGCTTGTGAATGAAGGCCAGACAATACGGGGTTGCAAAGCTGTCTCAACTAATGTCATAGTGGAGCTGCTGGGCAGGCTTACAGAGGACTTCTTGTTCCTTGATTTTTATGGTGATCGGTAGAACGCATGTAGCACTTTGCAAACAGGTTTAGGACAAGCATCGAAAGAAAAGGCGCCTCACAATAAACTTTTCTGAGGCCTTTGCAGCATTGTACCCACAAACACCTGTGGCTTACAAAGAGGGAGCTGTGGAGGAGGCAAACACTAAAGAGGAGGAGAACGTTATTGTTTCAAGTTACACGACATGTAGCGACTGGGCACAAGAGTGTTTGCTTTTAACTTGTCTGAGGCTCTAGAGCAGGGGTGGGGATTAGGGATGCCAGCTCTCACTGTTTGAAACTGAGATTCCCGGAGGCCAAAATGGCAGTCTTGGGGGTCAAACCACAAGAATTAGCAACACAAGCATTGGCGAACCTGTGACCTGGGGAACCAAATGAAGTCCATGACTGTTTTTCATTTGGCTTCTATCCGGTTAAGGCCTGTGACTCCAGCCCCTATCCTCAAGCACTGAGAGAGAGAGGGAGATCAGGGGCAGGGGGGCAGAGTGAAGGCATGCACTTATGGATAGTGGTTAGAGCCATCTCGTAGATCCATGATCTGGACTCTTTTTCCTGTAGCACACCTGGCCCTTATGCCCTCCTGCTGTCAACTCCTCAGTGGCCCCTGGAGCTTTGCACTAATTTTCAAAGTGGCCCTAGGGAGAGAATAGGTTCACCACTCCTGCTCTCTAGTCCAGGAAAACTCTGGAAAATGGATTAAGTACATTTAAGGAGCATGTAAGGTTGGGATAGAAAAAGGAGGAAAGAAAGAAAATGGAAAGTTCTGGTGAAAGTCTGTGCTTGATGGAGCTACAACTGGGTACCCAGTAAGTTGGGCACCCTGTCAAATCTGGGGTGCCTGACTTGCCTCAGTTCCTTTGGGCACCGACTGGTAACCAAACATGACCCGACAGACTACCTGACTCCCCAGACTGACTTACCTCACTACTGGGCTGCTGCTTCTCCGGTCCAGTCACTGCTCTCTCCTCCTCCCTGGCCTGCCTGCTGCTCAGCTGAGCTGGGGAATTCCCTGCTTGGCTGGGGAGGGGAGCAAGGAGGCCTCTTCCCCCCTGTTCCCAGGGGGACCCAAAATAGGGGTGTGTGCAGGACCCATGTGTACTGATATGGGTCCCCCTGGAACCAGGGACCCATTAGGGGGCTGCACCCAGGTGGGACGAGACCTCCTTGCTCTCCCATCCGCTCAGAAAAAGCCGACTAAGGAAGCCCCCAGCTCAGCTGAACAGTGCGTGGGCTGGGGAGGAGCAGCAAACAGTGATGGGGACCAGAGGAGCAGCAGCCTGGAGTGAGGTGAGTCAGCCCAGGGAGCCGTGAGATTGGCATCATGGGGCATCCCAGTAATACCCACATTTTCTGGCACCAGGTATCCAATGGGGGCAGGGGTCGGGTACCCTGTTGGGTGCCTGCTAGAAGTGCCTGAAAATACAGGTATTACCCGCTGCCCACTGCAGCTCTAGTGCTGTGGTGTGAAAAGGTTTCAGGAGATGAGATTTATTCATGCCATCTGAGCAGGGGCCTGTAGTCACCTACAGGCCCGCTCAGGGTGTGCAGTTAACAATAGCTCATAAAACAGAGTGCCCTGGCCAGCGTAAGGAAAGGTCGCAGGACACCCTTCTCTAGGAAGGCAGTTTGGGGCGGGGATTGCAATTTCAGCATTGGGCTGCTGGGCAACTCCCACTCGCACAGAAGTAAAAGGAGTCTATTGGGGAATGACATGGAGCAATGGGGAATTGGGAGGAGCAGGATTGTACTTCTTCCAACTCCCTGTTCCATGCAGGAGCCTGCATAGACCTGCTTGTCCAGCTGGCTCAGAGGGATGTGTAGAGCTGAGTTCTCAGCTTACATCCTGGTGCACCTTCAGTGTAGTAGCTCTTGGCCTATATCTTGTCTCAATTATTTTAAGCCATGATAAATCTGTTGTGTCCCAGTGTAGTGGGCGCATCAGAAATAAGTGTCTCAGTCTTCTTAGCTCAAAACATGAAGGAACTTTGGGATCGAATCTTATCCTCATTGCCAATTTGTGTTCCAGTGTAATGGGTGCATCCAAAGTGACAGTCTTCTTACCTCTGAACATGCAGACAAATTTATTCTTGCTGCTCCCAGCTCAAACACCCAGTTTAGCCAGCAGTTGGATATCGCCAGACTGTCCCCCCCACAATCCCCACCTCTCAGTCCTATGCAAAACCTGGGATGGAGTAGTCTGGATCTGCCACTATCAAAGGGCACTTCCACATACTGGGTAGGATCATGGAATAGGTTCCTCAGACACTATAAATATGCATGTGTAAGTGTTTGGAGGATCAGGACTTTAAACTAAAAATGTTCTGTTTTGGTACAAAAACAGTGCTGGCATCGGTGCTTAAATTGGTGCTTTTAGTGTAGGCATCAGTAGTAGTAGTAAACAGTTTATTTGGCGGACACAAGGTCATAGCCATATTTAAGAACAACAAAGCAAAATACAATACAAAATGCAAAGGTCAATGGCCCATACTTAAATAAAATCTGAGCCATTACAAGACTCGGTGTTAACATACACTAAATGGATGAGATAAAATTCAGAAAAAGTTTACGCCTAACAAAGGCATCTATCAAAAATCCAATAGCAATTTTGGTTACTTCCTGTTTTTCGTCTCGAAGCAAGGAATAACTTGAAAAATTGTCGGACCAGCTACGATGGAGATCTAGAAAAGACTGGATATGAGCAGCTCGAAGTTTGTCATATAGGTGGCACCTAATCAACACGTGTTCAGTAGATTCAACCTCCTGATAATCAAATGGGCACAATCTTTGATCGATCGGAATTTTAGCAAAGCGGCCTTCCAGGAGGTATGTTGGCAATGCGTTAAAGCGTGTGTAGGCATCAGTGCTTACCCAACACCTGGCTACTGCTGGGGACTAGATGAAGTTGAGCCAATTGAAGCTGAATCCAGACAAGACCGAGGTGGTTATGGTTTGCTGGCCTTGTGACCTGGAGGGGATTAGGACTACTGATGTTGATGGGGTGTGGCCCCCTCTGGTCAATTGGACACCTGGATTGTCAGGTTGCGATGATGGCCAGGAGAGCTTTTCACCAACTCCATCTGGTGATGAGGCTGCAGCCTTTTCTCTCTGATTCAGATCTGGCCACTGTCATCTATGCCGTCATCATCTCAAAGCTAGATTATTGCAATGCGCTCTATGTGGGGCTGCCCTTGATGACGGTTTGGAGGCTGCAGCTGGTGCAGAATGTGGCGGCTCACATTCTTTTGGGGGCAAGGTGCTGGGACCACATTACACCAGTGCTCTGAAGTCTGCACTGGCTCCCTATAGCTTTCTGGATACAATTCAAGGTGCTGGTTTTGAGTCCTAAGTTGTCTGGGCCCTACATATATAAAATACCGCCTGTCTTTGCATGCCCTGCTGCGATCCCTGTGATCAGCCGGGAGAGCCTCCCTGTGAGTACTATCTGTTAGTTTTATTCATATGACAAGGGATTGCAGATAGGCTGCCCTGGTGCTGTGGAACTCCTTTCTCCCAGAGATTTGTTTGAGCCCGAGCATCTTCCGGAGGTGCTGTAAGACTTTTCTGTTTGAAAAGGCATTTGGCGGGTGGAGATGGGGAATGGGAAGGTTAGTGGTTGGATTTGGGGCATAGGTGTGAAAAGGGGTTGGATGTAGGGAATGGGGAGGTGGTATTGGGTGGGTTTTGTGGGGAGTTGTGGGTGGGTTGGTTTTTTTTGGGGAGGGGCTTGTATTTTAATGTTTCTATCTTTTATGTTTATATGTTTATATTTTATTTTGTAAGCTGCTCTGAGCCTTTTTGAGGGAAGGTTGTGATAGAAATTAAATAAATAAATAAACTGCAACCTCTGTTTTTAACCAGAAACAGTTGCTTGCCTGTAATCTGAATATGCATGCATATGTAAGGCTTTATCTAGTATTGTCTAAGTGCTCTGTATTTTGGGTGCTGGGCAAAGGCACCAAAGGAGCAGGTTCTTACACATGTTGCTGGAGAAACATTATGATGCAGTGGACTAGAACGTTGGCCTAGGAATTGGGAGACTTGGGATCTAATTCTGGTTTTGCAACTAACCATCTGTGGTGGGGCAAGTATCTTTGTCCCCATTTCCCTGAGTTAGGCTAGCCTATTAATAAGCTCATTTAGGCAAGGACTGTCTCTTGATATGTACAACAGTTAGACGATGCGGGTCCTGATATAAGCCAAGGCACATACACTAATTTATTTATTTACTTATTTAAATGTATATGCTGAGAGTCTCAGGGCATTAGTAACTGACTAGTAGATTACTAGTAAAAACAAGCACACTTGGCTCAGATTTAAGAATGGAGAAGTTAATAAAGGGAGGAGGTGCATTTTTTTCCTCTGTGGATTCCTGTATTTCCTACATTTCATTCAATTACTTGAAAATGCAAATGAACCCTCCCACTGGAAACTACCTACTACCCCACACCTAAATGTTTGCCACTGAGTAGTTCCCAACCTGCATAGACTTTATCAATTGATTTTTGGTTTTTGCACCTTCATCAAAGTTTTATTTATTTATTTTTCAATTTAATACCCTGCCCCTCCTGCCATAAGGCAGCCCAGGGCAGTTTACAGTATAAAAACACAAATAAAATCCAATATAAAACATTTTTAAAACTGCCAAAAGGAGGGTGACATTTAACACCACCACCCCACCCCCATCCACCCTTTCACCCCTCTCCCCCACCAAACACCTGGCGGAACAGCCAGGTCTTACAACTCTTCCGAAAAGAGGGGAGGTCCGGGGTCAGCTGCAACCCCACTGGAAGGGAGTTCCACAGCCACCGAGAATGCCCTCTCCTGTGTGGCCTCCCGGAAGACTTGGGGGACCTCGATCAGGGCACCCCCGGATGACCGCAGGGGTCGATCCAGCACCTGGGGGTGAGGCGGTCTTGCAGGTAGGCAGGGTCTAGACCATTTAGGACTTTATAGGTCAAAACCAACACCTTGAAGCGGGCCTGGAATGCTATCGGCAGCCAGGGCAGAGCATGGAACGCTAGTGTTACGTGCTCCCGGTGGCCCAATCCCACCAAGAGACGGGCCGCCGCATTCTGCACTAGTAGCTGCAGCGTCCGAGCCGTTGTCATGGGTAGCCCCACGTAGAGTGCGTTATCATAGTCTAGTCTAGAGGTGATGAAAGCATGGATAAGGGTGGCCAGGTCAGAGTCTGAAACATACGGCCGAAGCTGCCGCATCAGATGTAATTGGCGAAAGGCACTCCTCGCCACAGCCTCCACCTGGGCATCTAGGTGGAGCTGCGCATCAAGGAGCACCCCCAGACTCTGCACCTGGGGAACCAACGCGGGACAGATCCCGTCCACAATGGGGGCC
>QEPC01009550.1:793488-804324 GCA_003113815.1 Sphenodon punctatus
AAGGGAGGCATTGACCACCCCCGCCAGCAGTGGCCCCATTGTCTCCCTGCAAGATTTCACTAGCCAGGATGGGCACGGGTCTAACTCACAAGAAGTGGCCCTAACCGCCCCAAGGACCCCAACCACATCAGCGAGCACCACGAACTGGAATTGATCCCACAAAACTGGACAAGATGGGGCTTCCATAACCTCTGTCTCTCCTAATGTAATAAGCGCAGCATCGAAGTTGCGGTGAATACGAACGATTTTATCCACAAACATGTCACAGCGAGCCATAGATGACTCCACTCCTAGGTGGAGGGAGGCCAGACTGACCAACCCCCACACCACCCAGAAAGATTCCGCTGGATGGGACTTAGTGGATGCTATGGGGGCAGCAAGAAACTCTTTTTTTGCTGCCCTCATAACCACAGCATAGGCTCGTAAACTGGCTCTATGCTGCAATCTGTCGGCTTCAGCATGAGAGCGGCACCACCATCACTCCAACCGCCGCCCATTCCTCTTCAGCACTCGCAGGTCCTCCAAATACCAAGGAGGCCTGTGGTGCTGTTGCCTGGGAAGCGGACGTCTAGGAGCTGTCTGATCAATGGCCTCAGTTAGCAAGGTGTTCCAGAAAGCCAAGAGGTCATCAATTAGATGGTCATCAAAATCAGAGGGTATCTCTCCAGAGTCCTCTGGAACCGCTCTGGTTCCATCATTCTCCAGGGATGAACCATACGAATTGGTCCTGCATCCATCCAGGGGCAGACATACACCAGAAGAGAGGTCTGCAGGAGGTAATGGTCCGTCCATGACAAGGGCACTGCTGATATCTCTCCCAATAATGGAACAACTGTCTCAAGGCCGGCGGTGCAAAACATAAGATCCAGAGTATGTCACCCCCCCTGATGTATTGGGCCACTAACCACCTGGGATAGGCCCATGGCGGCCATGAACTCATGCTCCATGCCCTCAAGGGTGGCGTTGGCATGAATGTTGAAGTCCCCCAAGACTAATGTCTTCAGGGACCACAGCACCACCACCAATACCACCTCCATCAGAGCATGCAGAGAGGCTGTTGTACAGGTAGGTGCATGGTATACAATCAGCACCCCTAAACTGTCCCCCGCCAAATCAAACACAAGGTGAAGGACTTCCATACCAACCATGGTTTGCACCAGATACCTCCTCGCAGACCATCCCTCTTTAAAAACCATGGCTCCACTGCCCCCCCGTTTCTCCAACCGTGGCTGATGCTGCACAGAATACCTAGTCGGAACAAGGTCAGCCAGAATAGGCCCCGACTCGAGGTCCAGCCAGGTTTCTGTGATACATACGAGATCGGCAGCTGACTCCAGGATCAACTCCTGGACAGTTGTTGCTTTATTCGCCACCGACCTCGGTTTCAAATATAGAGAGCCCTCGCCTATGGAGGGCCCATGGCAATTAAGGAGATCTCCCGAACACATAGGATCCATTTTTGAAGTTCCCCCGTGTTCATCAGGTGGAAACGATGGAGAGGGCGTTCTCGGTCACTGTGGCTGTGAAACTCCCTCCTAGCAGAGATTCGCCTGTCCCCAGACCTCTTTTCACCATCCGTGCAAAACCTTGCTGTTTTGTCAGGCTTTTGGTGGGGGAGACAGATTGTGGGGTGGGGATTGATCGGGGGGTTGTTCTTAATTTGGAGACTCCTTTTGTTGGTTTTATGACTGGTGATTTTTTTTACACGTGATGTTTTAATGTATTGATTTTATGATATGTTGTTTTCAAACTGTAAGCCGTTCCGAGCTGCCTATGGCAGGAGGTGGCAAAAAAAAAAAAATAAAAAAAAATTTATATTTTTTTTAAATTAGTAAAGTAGAAACAACAACATACACCTAACTTAGGGGACTTCAGTCCAGGAAGCTCTGACCTCTCTAAGGGTCATTATGCTTCACTGAGTGTCAAAAATTAATTGTGATAACATTTCCCTCTTTCTAACAGGTGAATCAGTATGTTGCGTCTGTCAAACATTCCTATGTTTGAGGAGGGGGGGGGGGAGAGGGGCAAACGACCCTTTAGCACAGACTCCAACTTGCCTAGATCTGTTCCCTGCGTTTAGAAACTAAACAGTAAAGCAAACCGTTCCCCTTTGCCATTCTCTGTACAGCCAGTCTATCATCTTTCCTCAAGAGAAATTTGTTTTTCCCTTCTGAGACTGGCTACTAGTGCTTTTTGCCCTTCTCTTAGCAATTTGGGGACATTAGCACTAGAGTTTCAATGGAAGAAGAAATAAAATGTAGCCTGGAAACGCCAGTGTTGTAATTTAACATGGTAGGGGGGCAACTCATGCTTTTAAGTAGATTTGAAAGGCTGCTGTTCAGTGCATTCATACCTGGAATAAAATTCCTACTGTTGTAGAGTTTTTCTTGCAGGAGAGTCCTCAATTTATTAAGGTCACAAACCAGGCAATTTTATACCATTGTACAGATAGACTCTCACAATGGAAACGGACCTGGTCTAAACTCTACTACAATCAGTTTGTCTTTTCATGAACTTCAGTAAACTTGTGATTGGGTCCAAGGTAGTAATGAAGGGCACCATTCTGATCTGGGTTCACTTTACACATGGAAAGTCTGTTAAGACTGAAACATGAGATTCATCCCTGAGGATACTCAATGTGTCTAGCTGTGTATCCGTTTCTGAGGAAGGATTTGAAAAAAACGGAATTCTGAATGCAAACTTTAAATGTGGGTATAGGGACCCTTTTAGTTATACAGTACAAACTGGAGGGTCAGATCTCTGGCTTCCGTAAATTGTCATAGCTCCTCCATTGGAGGAGGTGGCCCATAATTCTTAGTACCTTCAAGAGTTGCCCTATGGAAATAAGCAATATAAGGAAAGCGGGTAGGATGGGGGGTGGGGGTTGTCAGCAGTGTTGCAGCACAGTGGTGAGTGGGTGAGCTTGAGCAGCAAGAGTGGTTGCTGGTTCTGGGGTTGTGTAGGTGATGGGTTCAAAATACGTTACCTCAGTATCCCTGCACAGAACAAGTCTTAGGTCATTTTTGTAGATTTCCACACATCTCTCTCCTCTCTGGACACTTGGAAACAAACTCCATCACCTGGGTTGTGGTTTGCTTCAGTGCCATCGTATGATGTGCCTAGTTTGAAAGCCCCCCCAGTACCTGGTAGCCAGTGCTGAAACGAGTTGTGTGCAACATGTGCCCTCCTCCTCACCCAGAGGCTGCAAATGTTCAGGCATACAAAATGAAGACAAAAACCAAAGCATCGCACACAAACATACCAAAATTCACTTTGCTGCCCCCAGATTTAGGAAGCAGTCTTTTAAAATGGTCAATTAAGCAGGGATGCATGGAAAACACCAATGTTTTGACTTGCAATAAAATTTGGGACACAAAAATAGCTTTTAAAAAATTGCCTCTCCTTCTCAGCCATGCTGTGCCCAGGGCCTCTGGAATCATTGGTGTTAAGGAACGTGTTTGTGGCCTGCTTAGGCCCACTGTGGCCCACTTCGGCCGGCGGGCCACCATCATGTATGTTTGGAGCCCCACCAGATGTTTGCTCAGGATTGCTTCCAGGTGTGGTAGTGGCTAGCCCGAACTGTGATCTCACAGGCCTCGGGGGTCACAGCCTGGGCTACCATCTGCCCTTTAGGGTCAGAGAGAGGCTTCAGCATGCTATAATATTTATTCTAGCCCGCTGTGGCCCAGGTTGGACTGGGTACACCATAGCCAGCTGCCATGGTGCCTATCATGGCGGGGGTGGGATGCTGGGCGCAGCAGAAGACTGGTTGGCTGCACATTTGTGCGGCTCCCCACCCTCCCTGGCAGCTCAGCCACTGGCGTTTGTTGGCTGGCCAGACCCTATCCTGACTGTGGTGCCAGGGGTTTCCTGGTCTGGACCGTGTTGTGATGGCTGTTACTTCTGTAACTTCTGTTAACACCTATTCATAAAGCCTTGGCTGGCTCCTGTGCTCTTCAATTTTTATTATTATTTTATTTTATTTATTATCTCGAGGCTGCAGTATCTGAGCTGATTGCCAACTCGCTCAAGATAACCAGCACAGATGTAAAATGAAGCAGAGGAGGAGTTTTATATTGAGACCCTTGATATTTGATGTATTTCTTAAAGCTCTAGCTCCTGGAGTCTCAGGATTATGCAAAAAACTAATTTTTTCAGTTTAAAAAACATGAATCTTCTAGCTTTCCTGGTTGTGCAGAAAAGCTTGAAAACGTGTTCCTTAAAATCTCAAAAATGAGAGCCAAATAAAAAGAACCTGGAGTTTATTACTTTCAAAAATCTCATGATTAGCCAACCTCATGAGTTTTGTGACCTGATTTATGACCTTAGAATACTCAAGGTTGGCAACCCTGAGCGTGAACCATGACCCGAAACAAACATTTGCAAGCGTCTATGTTAGTTAGCATGCCACTTAGCTTACAAACATGCAGAGTATCTATGCTAGAGTTCACCATTGTGTTTATAAACTTGGATGAGTTGATGATTGAATAGCTTGAGATGATACAGCACGCATTAAAACTATAAGGGACTTGTGTTTGTTGCATTTTCCACATTCACAGCAATGGGGGAAACACTGAACACTGAGCCATGATTATATTATTAAATCTAAAGGTTAGGGTAGGCAAGTCCTTGGAAAACTCCATGAAAAACCTAGGAGTCACTATTATGCAGACGAGACACAGCTTCTCTGTAGCTCTGCCTCTTTGGAGTCTGAGGGGATTTTCAAGATCTCAGTAAATGTATAGTGGGAGTCTGGAATCTGATAGAGCTTAGAATAACTGAATTTGGCCCTAAATTGTACTTAATGAACAAGGGAAGACTTGTACATAGAGAATCATTTGCTTCCAAGTTTAATTCAAAATTGCATAAAGTGAAAGTGTGGTACAAAATTTAGGCATAACTCTCAATAAGGAAGCCACTTAAAGATCATGAGTCAATCAGTGGTCAGCGATTTTTGCCATTTAAAAAATCTAACCAAATTATCTCTCTCTATATAAACCCTACCTTTTGTGATATTGAAGTTAGAGTTATGGAGACTGATCTCAAGTTCTGTGACCTAGGACAAACCCAACAGGACCCAGCTAGTCCTGTCAAGCCTAGGTTGGGTGGGACAGGCTCCCTAGCTGCAAGAAAGCTCTCCCAACCCTCCCCCCATCCCAAGCATTATGATATCACAATGCTTGTGAGCACACTGGAAAGGGGCAGAGTAACATGGTAATCCCACCTCTTTCCTGACACAGTCCCTGTCAGGGACCACAGACTGGGGTACAGAGAGTAGGTGCAGGATGAGGTCCAGGGAAACATGGTGGGAGAGTTGGTTCAGGATCCGTTCCAGAGAGTTGGTTCAGGATCGGGGTCCAAGATATAGTGCGGGGTTGTGGTCCAAGGTCCATGGCAGGGATCAGCACATGGATTAAGGGGGCAGGCATAGACGAGGCAGGATCAGGCTAGATAAGGCAGAGCTGGTGCTGGATGTAGTAGGATCCCTAGGAAGTTACGTAGGGGGCTCACTGGGTTGCCAGGTCCCTATCGAAGCACATGCTGAGACCCAGTATCCTAGCAGCCTGACTCGCCAGCAGGATCAGATGGACAGATGGACCGGATTCTCGGCTGGAAGGTCAGATGGGCTGGCCTAAAAGACCCACTAGGTTCAGGGAGTGCAGAGTCAGTCAAAGGTGTGTGGAGATGTGAGGAGTAGACCTAGAAAGTGGAAACAAGAAAGGAAGACAGGAACCAGGCAGTGACTGGGTATTGGGAAGTTGACTTCTGATCCAACCAGCTTCCTTTGTCTACTTACTGGCCTTGTATACAGGCCAGCAGCCAACCAGGAAGCATGGGGGAAGGCCATCAGCAACAGCCCTGGGCACTGGCCAGAGCTCCTCCATTGTGTGGAGGCACCAGACACTCTGCTCGCAGCTCCAGCGGTGCCAGTTTAAGCAGCGGTCCTTACGGTCACTTTTGGAGTGCCATGATGTCATGGTGTTCCACGAGAGGGCAAAGCCACCCAGATACAGCAGATTTGGGCTCAGCAGAGCCTGACTGCATTGGGTCTGAGCTTGAGCCGGGGGCAATGTAACTGGGCTTGAGCCTACATTGCTGACTCAAGCAAGGATCTATTTATTTATATTATTATTTATTTAGATTTTTATCCCACCCTATCCCAAAAGGCTCAGGGCTACTAACAATGGAACATACAGAATAAAACCTGATAAAATACTTTATAACACCTCTGGCCTCCACCCCCTGATCTATCACTGCCTGTTAAATGCCTGGCCAAATAAATACCTTACACTGCCTCTGGGTTTAGGTGAATCTTCAAGGAAAGGTAGTTCAAAAGCTGTGGAGCAACCACCGAGAACACCTCTCTGTATGCCTGGGTTGTACGGACTTGGGCCGATAGTGGAACTTTTAAGAGGATGCTCTTGGGTGATCTTAGGGGCTGAGGAGTAGTTACCATACCTCCCCTTTAAAGGAGGGCACTTTTGAAAAATACATGGCGCAGGGCTGCATTGGTTTCAGTGCAGGTTTGCATTGGTTCCTTACAGTGCAGCCCTGCAACATGCATTTTTCATAAGCATCCTTTTTTAAAGGGGAGGTATGGTAACCCTACTGAGGAGGGACATAAGGAGAAAAGTGGTCTGACCTAGTGCAATTGTACTTGCTTCTCTGTTCCGTAGTGAATGGAGCTCCTCAAGTCCATACAGTCCTTCTTTGCAGGCATGGGACATCAGACCCCATTAGCCCCTGGTTAATTTTACTGTTGTAAGTAGTCCTATTGAAGTCAGTTTGATTACGCCTAGGCATAAATGCTTATAGCACTGGGTCCTTAATTGGTGTTTGTTTATAGTGTGGTAGGATTGTGCTGTGTTCCTGTTTCTGGGCAATTGCTTGAACATAAATGAAAAGCTAAAGTCAAACTTAAAAACATTGCTGCCTGCCATCAGTTGTATTTTAATTAGGGTAGTGTTTTGTCGTGGTTATCTGAATCCTACTGTTGGATTTTTTAAATCTCATCCATCACTAAACTGAGTATTGCTGATCTTGCAAATAGTATTCTGAATAAGATAAAGTGCATTCAGCACAAATGCTTTGACCTGTTTTTTCTGTCCTTATTCCACCCTCTCCCTTTCCATCCCTCTACTTCTTGTTCATGACAAAATGGAATGAAATAGTAGGCACGGATTTTGCTGACATTTCATGAGCATGGCATAGAGGATTGTCAAATTTTATTTATGATCTTAGTGCTTTGCCAAAGATTCAACAGAACATAAAGGTCTAATACTGGGATACTTTTTCAGATCTCACAGAGAGGGAGAGAACCCACACGTTAATTCTGTGGTCATTTTCTAATGGAGTTATTGTGACATCTGAACTCTTCTACCAAGAGGTAACCTGATGGAAATTACATAGTAAGGCATCCCCAATAATATCTGGGTGAACTTTTCAGTGGTTGCTATGTAAGATTACCCTACCCTGTGGTACATGTTCAGATTTCACACAGTCTTCATGAAAATCTAGCATGTGGTTGTGTTCCATGGTGGGGGGTGTTTTAAATTTGTTTTAATAATAATATTGTAGATTTGTAATGTGGTTTTATATTGTTGTAATTGTTTTATTTTGTGTTGGAAGCCGCCCCGAGATGCCATAGGCATGAGGGGGTGGCATATAAATGCAATTAAATAAATAAATAAAATAAATAGTGGTCTCTTTATAGCCTGTAAAATGTGATTTCTCAAAGCCCCCTGGAATGCCTTACACTGATGCGGATCACTTTGGCTCAGTTGAATTTTGCCTGAGTAATGTTTTCTGGCTTGGCACTGAGGTGTTCATAGAATCCTAGAATGTCAGATTTGCAAGAGAGCTCAGGAGTCATCTCATTCAACACCCTGCTTAGATGCAGAGTGACTACAGCTATGGCATCCTGGGCAGATGGCTATCTAGCCTCTTTTTGAAAAACTCCATTGAGAAAGAACCTATAACTATGATTGTACAGTGCCAGGTACATTGCTACCTCTATATAAAGTAATAATAATCCCCTATCTAGGCAACTTGTTCCATTGCCAAACAGCTCTTACTGTCAGGAAGTTTTTTCCTGATATCTAACTGAAATCTACCTTCTCTTAATTTGAACCCATTATTTCATGGCCTGCCCTCTAGAAAGTTAACCTAGTAGTGAGTGGTTTTGTCTTACACTGAATTACTTACCCAGGGCTAGTAGAATTTTCTAAACCTGTATAAAAATCTAGGCCTGTCCAGCCAAGAATCAGATTTTGGGAGCTATTCCTTACCCCATAACTTACCTATAGCCTCATTTAATTCACCAGAGTTGAACTCCCGCACGGCAGTCTGTATCCAAGTCCCCCGTTTTCTAATTGTTTTCTCCCAGAGTTACGGAGTCTATAAAGAGATGTACAAAGTTTTATTGCATTCTAAACTTTGATTCTTTTCTTTTCCAGTCTTCTAAAGCATTCATACTTTAAGAGCAGTGACTTGGGTTTATGTCTAGATGTCTAATTGTTGGAAATTCACTAATAAGCAAAGATGCTTTCTGTAATTTAACAGTTCTATGAACAAATATTTCATACTTTTAAAATGTTATATTGTAATCCATGGGATGGTTTTCCACTCATTCATGTTTCTCCTCAGTTACTTAGCAATGACTAATCAAGATATGCACACACCATATTGTTTTACATGTTTGACTAGAACACTGACAGATTAATAGGAAGGGTAAATAGCAGTGCTCTCTGTGGTGGCTCAGTGTGGGCTGGCAGGATTGACTGATGCCAGACTTTGTTGTATTTGCACAGAGGAAGTCGCACCAAAAGCCTGCTGGGGCAAGGTGACCTGGGTCATGGGTATTTGTTTCTCATCTCTATAGAAAACAGTTGTCCTCTCAATGGAAGACAGCTTTTTGAAATTACGTGGTTCCACTAGCAAGGAAGCATTTGCACTTCCAGAGCGCCAAGTAAAATCCAGCTATACAGTAGGAAAAGGCATTAAAATTGTCCGCCCTCTGTTTTGTACAAGAGAGTTTAGGTCCATAGAGTGATTTTTTCCAGATTCAAATGGTAATTAATTTGTTCTTTTGTTTTGAAAATGATTTTTGCCCATTTAAAAAAAAAAAAAAATCAAATCAGAACAGCTGCAGAGAATCTTAATCTGTAATAGTTTTTTCGTGGCTAATTGCTTAGATAAATTTTTAGCATAAAAAGATACTCTTATGTTCCTGGTGTAACTCAACATTTCAAAGATAAGGGAAACTATGGAGCTGGTCGGTCTGTCTGCTTTGTGGAACTGTAGTGTTCTGAAGTAAGCAAAGTTCAGCATGTTCTTTGGAGTTGTGGGGTTCTGAAATAAGGAACACACTATGTTCTATGGTGTTATGGGGGCTTTGAAATAAGGGATGTTCTCTCTTCAGATTCTAAGCAATAACTTGTCAGGCTCAAATAATTTGCCCAAGACAAAGTCATAACACAGGCCCACCATCCCAGACAGACACACTAATAATTAATGAAAGACATTTTATTTCTGAAATAACAGATAGGCCTTATTGCTTCATAGCTTCCATGGCCTTTATCATTTAAAAATCACAAATAGTCTCACCATAGTCCACTTTTTTGGTGGGGAGAATTCACACTCAGCAGACAAATTAGCAAGACTGGTGTAACAGGGCAGTGTTGCTGTGTTTGGCTAAGAAGGCCACTGGCCCTTTAAGGGGAGTAGCACTGGCCTGAAAGCACGGGTACTCCTAGGAAAGAGGATTGCAACCTAGCAGACGCTAGGCCTAGGAGTGCAGGCTCTGGTGCCTTGAGGGACAGTGCCAGGGCACCATGCAACTGAGTGCCTCAGTGGAACCAACTGAGTTGGATGTGGCAGAGCCCTTATGATTAAAAGAGATCTGTAGAGCTCAGTATAGGGGCCTTTTTAAACAAGCAGGATTTCTCCCGCAGTTCAAACCTGCGGCTCTTGGACACCTCCACGGGGTGACTCCCGGGTGTTTTGAGATGCGGCATAGGTAACACCTAATTGTGGTCTTACCTATGCCGCATCTTAAAACACCCGGGAGTTGCCCGCCGCCACGGTTTCTAAGGGCGTCCAGGCGACTTCTGATTCACGGAGAAGCATCTAAAGCCCCCTCCCCCTCCCCCTGGCAGAGATGTCCAAGAACCGCAGGTTTAAACTGTGGGAAAAATCCCGCTTGTAGGTGAGAGCTCCAAGAGGAAGGAACTGAGAAGGTCTCTGCCTCCCCAAAGGCCGGAGAGACCTTGGAGGAAGTAGGAGCTGGGCAGCTTTTCTTCAAGGACTGAGCAGCCAAGAAGTGAGGGCTAGGAACAGGAACGTAGGCTGGGACTCTGGCTGCAAGACTGATCAGTGCCTGACGAGAGACCTCAAGAGAGCCAGAGGGTAAGCTGCTGCTGGCTATATGGACGGGGTTTATGGTGGTGCCAGATGGCCTGGAGTTAAGGACTTTGATAGCCACAGGGTTAGTGCCTGGCTATATATGGTGGAGAACTGAGAATAAAGGACTATGGTGGAGAGCTACTTCTTAGGTGGACCGGCCTTATAATAGCAGCAGGGACTTATCCCGAGCCAGATCCCCACCATTTATAATTGGCTTAAGCTTTTCTGTTGCACAGTAAATGACCTGTAGGTTTTACAGGACACTGCCTCCTCCCCACCACCATCAGGCAAAGACCTTACCAGGGTGTGGGTACCCACAACGCTGCTACTACCCCGCTGTTGCCATCAGTGCCATGCTGCTACCACTGAGCCGGGACCTGGCCTTGAGGGACTTGCGCTGCCCGGAACCCCCAGGTACCATCTCCCCCCCCC
>QEPC01009550.1:805488-825209 GCA_003113815.1 Sphenodon punctatus
GGGTGGGTGGGCGGGACGGTGTAGCCATGATTTTTAAAGAGGGGTTGTCTGTGAGGAGGTAACCAGTGGGTAGGCATTGAAGGTCTCCATCTTGTGTTCGATTTGGCAGGGGACAGTTGGGGGGTTCCGCTGGTATACCGTACACCTACCAGTCCAGCGGTCTCCCTACATGCCCTGGCAGAGGCAGTGTCGGAGGTGGTGCTGCGGTCCTCCAGGATGATAGTCCTGGGGGACCTCAACATTCACGCCGACCCTGTGCACGGGGGAAACCGAGCATGAGTTCATGGCTGCCATGGCAACCGTGGGCCTGTCCCAGAGGGTCAATGGCCCGACATATTTTGGAGGGCATACCTTGAACCTCATGTTTTTCACTGGCCTTGAGGCGGATGTTCCCTTAATGGGGGAAATAACAACTGTGCCCATGTCATGGACAGATCATTACCTCCTACAGACTGCCCTCTGGCGCATGTTTGCCCCTGGCAGGGTGTGGGACCTATTAAGATGGTCCGCCCCCGGAGGCTGATGGACCCGGTGTGGTTTCTAGAGGCCCTGGGGGAGTTACCCTCTGACCTTGATGAACGTCTCATTGATGACCTCGTTGAGCTTTGGAATATCTTGCTAACAGAGGCCATCCATCAAACGGCCAAGACGTCCGTTGCCCAGGCGGCGGCCCTGCAGACCTCCTTGGAACTGTGGGGCCTGAAGCTAGAGGGCGACGGTTGGAGTGATGGTGGCATTGCTCTCGCGCTGAAGCCGACAGATTGCGACATAGAGCCAGTTTACGAGCCTATGCCGTGACTATGCGGATAGCAAAGAGGGAGTTCTTTGCTGCCCTCATAGCAGCCGTTAAATCCCATCCAGCGGAGCTGGGTAGTGCAGGGGCTGGTCAGTCCAGCCTCTCTCAACCCGGGGGTTGAGTCATCTCCCGCCCGCTGTGATATTTTTGCTGATTATTTTGCGGATAAAATCACTTGGATTCACCAAGACCTCGATGCCGCACTTAACACAGTGGAGGAGGTAGAGGTTGTAGAAACTCCAACTTGTCCGATTTTATGGGATCGCTTTCAGTCGATGACACCCACTGATGCGGTGGGGATGCTGGGGGCTGTTTGAGCCACCTCTTGCGAACTAGATCCATGCCCATCCTGGCTGTTTAAGAGCTGCCGGGAGACATTGGGGCCATTACTGGCTGGGGTGGTCAATGCCTCCCTGCGGGAGGGCAGAATGCTGAGCTGTCTCAAGGAGGCGGTGGTGCGGCCTCTGCTCAAGAAACCATCGCTTGACGCTGACCCCCCTGCCAGCTATCGGCCTGTCTCTAACCTTCCCTTTTTAGGGAAGGTTATTGAACAGGTAGTGGCTCAGCAACTCCCGGGGCATCTTGACCATATCAGTTATCTTGATTCTTCACAGTCTGGCTTCCGTCCGGGGCATAGCACTGAGACAGCACTTGCGGCCTTGGTAGATGATCTTTGTCGAGAAAAGGACTGGTGTCGATCGACCTTGCTGGTCCTTTTAGATCTTTCAGCGGCATTTGATACCGTTGACCATGAGATGTTGGTGATGCACCTGCGGGACAGTGTGAGGGTGGGTGGGATCGTTCTTGAATGGCCCGCTCATTCCTGACCGGAAGAACTCAGTGGGTGGTTCTCGGTGATCATTTTTCATCTTGCTGAGGCCTCCTGTGTGGGGTCCCGCAGGGTTCAGTTTTGTCCCCTCTCCTGTTCAACGTGTATATGCAGCCACTCGGCTAAGTGATCAGAGAGTTCGGGGTGAGGTGTCATCAGTATGCTGATGACACCCAACTGTATCTCTCTTTTTCAACTGATCCAGGCCCATATGTCTTGGTGCTTACCTAGTGTTTGGCAGCTGTGGGGGACTGGATGAGGGTTAATCAACTGTGACTGAATCCTGACAAGATGGAGGTGATGTTAGTGGCTAGGTCAGTGGAGTCGATGGCTCCATCGATTGATGGAGTCTGCCCTCTGCTGACGTCCCAGGTGCGGAACCTGGGGGTGCTCCTCGATGCGCAGCTCCGCCTGGGGATGGGGCCATGAGAACCCCACATTTTATTTTTGCTCTGCGCCCTGCAAATTCTAAGGCCATCACTGGCCTATGCATTTGTGTTGTACATTGTTCAATGGGGTCTTTTGTGCTGCTGTAACCCCCCTCCCCCTTTGTACAGATTGGACAGCTGGGTGCACAGATCCCCTGACCACAATCGGGCAAGGAAGCTTGACTGAGAAGAAGAGAGAGAAGCAAAGCTTCTGCTGCTGCCCAGTCCTGCATGGGCATGAGCGCGCACCCTCTCCCTCTCTCTTTGGCCAGGTGGGGAAGGGGGCCTCATTCTGCATGACTCTGCCCCTGTGTGCGCTCATTTAGTGTTCCCCACTCCCAATCATTTTACACCTTTGGAACTCCCTTCTGGAGGAAGCTCGCCTGTCCCCAAGTCTTTTGATATTCCGGCAAAGATGTAAAACCTGACTGTTCGCCCAGGTCTTTGGGGAGGGTGGGTTAATGGGGTTTTATCTCCCCTACCCTATTTTATTGTTTTAAATGTTTCCCGGGCCCTGTTTTAATATTTTATGTATTTTTGATGTGTTTTTAAATGGTTTTATATGTATTTTATATTTTTTTTGTTGGAAGCCACCCCGAGCTGTTCTCAGGAGGGGCGGGGTATAAATCTAGAAATAAATAAATATAAATAAATAATTCCTTCCTGCAGGGTCCTGCTCCCCCACCCTACTAGGTGAGGTGAGGTGGGCAGGGTCATCAAAGGAGCAGACACCCTGGGGTCTGAGTCACAGGCAGGGGAGGACGCTGCAGAAATAGCCCATCTCAGGGTCATTGGTTATGAGGCTTCCAGGCAGGGCTTAATTTGAGGTGCGGGTGGGGCTTCCTAGTAAGTGTGCGCAACACCAAATGTGACAGGCTGGGAAAAGGCTCATACTGGCTATTTGGGGGTTACATGCATAAGAAATGTTAAAGCAGAGTTAGTGTTATGTCTGTTTTCACCCAAAGTTGGAAACAAATACTGTGTTGTATCTGCTTCACTAAAAGGATTTGAATGTACCACATGACTTTGGTGTGTGTTAGCGCTAATTAATAGCACAGGCTCAAAGGTATATCATCTCAAAGAAACTTTGCCTTTAGGAGCTACTACATCCTGCTATAATAATACTGTGAAGAAGATGAATGCACACCTGATCTCCTTGAAATCAATGGGAATTGAGCTGGAATTCTTCCTACCAGAAGAGCAGTTCTGCAAATCTTGATAGCTTGCAGTGTCACTAGCAGAAATGGGTCCAATAAAAGGTATCCTATCTATACTTTGAGTGTTTTAGATGGGTGTGAGAGTGTGTGCACCCCCACCCATTGGCAGTCCTGCCTGCATCTGCTTAAGATAGACCCAGTGGGTTCCCTTGGCCATGGTCTGCCCATGCGGCATCCCTCCACCATTGAGTTGTGGGCTTATCACCCGACACTCTAGACTGGTGTCCGCAACTCTATGGCATTGCTGGGGGAACAGCCAGCTGGTAGGGCAACTACAGTGTAGGTTTGCTGAGCAGACAGGCAGCAGATCTACTCCGGCCTGGTGCCCCGGGTTTGGCCAGCCCGCTCTGCTGGCGACGCTCTGGGATGTTTGGGAGTACCACAAGTAGGGCAGCCCCAGAGCAGGCTCAGCCTGCCCCCTTCCACATCTGGCAGGATGCCTTCAGATGGACTAGCCAGCTGGGGGTGAAGCAGGCTGGTGCTGCCATGCCTGGAGCTGCAGTCCATCTGTTTACACCCTTTGTCTCATAAGAACATAAGTAGTGCCATTCTGGGTAAGACCAATGATGCATTGACCCCAGCATTCTGTCTCCGATAGTGGACACACTTAGTTGCTTTGGAGAAGTACCCAACAGGTCATAATGGAGTGATCTGTTCCTTGCCATTCCCTTCCAGCTCCTGACAGCCGGAGGCTGCATCCTGTTATATGTTTAGGACCAACTCAGCAATCCTATTGCTCTTTGTCCAGGGTAGACTCCAAAATTGCAATACAGCCTTAAATTAGTCACTCTAAACCTGCAAACACCACTAGTGCTTAACTGTAATCACTTGGGTAGTTCCATCTAACCTAATCCTCAACACCTTCCACCAGTGCAAGTCCAACTGAAATAAATGCATTGAGAATCAGAGCCAATGGGTACCTTTAGATAAAACAGAGAGGGCGTCTGAATGTGTGTTGACACCATTGTTTAGCCACGTGTATGTCCCCGTGTTTACTGTGTTTCAGTACTTACACAATTTCATCTTCTGGTGCTTACATAAACAGTGGACGGCAGCACTGATGCGCAACCCTCCACAGCTTCTCTGGAGGATATCCCATTAGGCGCTGCTCCCTCCCCTCATTAAAAAGCATGATATCCCATGAACCACTGCTACCTCCCCTTGCCTATACAGCACTGTCACTTTCAAATCTCCTCCTCTCGTTAATGGTGAATCTTCTAAAAAAAAATATGAGAGAAGGTTGCTCCCTTGTAACCAAGGTTCTTCGAGATGACACCATACATTCTCACAATTGGAGTGGATCCAGAGAGAGTACATTGACAAGAGGTAAAATGATGGGGAGTGGGGAACACTAAATGAGCACACACAGGGGCAGAGCCATGCAGAATGAGGCCCCCCTCCCCACCTGACCAAAGAGAGAGGGAGAGGGTGTGCGCTCATGCTCATGCAGGACTGGGCAGCAGCAGAAGCTTTGCTTCTCTCTCTCCTTCTCAGTCAGGCTTCCTTGCCCGATTGTGGTTAGGGGGATCTGAGCACCCAGCTGTCCAATCTGTACAAAGTGCATCCAAATTGGATGGGTAGCAAAGACGTTACAGCTGGAAATGCATCACAAACCATGATGTGTATCAAATTGGGGCCCATTATCCAATCCTTCTGAAATTAGGCAGGGATGATCCCCTGGTTAAGGTGTACATTTCCTACATGCAAATCTGTTGGAAAACAAAAAAGTTAAGCCTGATATTTATGCCCCCAAAATTAATTTTTTTAATTCAATGTTTTTTTAAATTTCAAAACTTTTGTTTTTATTTAAAAAATTCAGATTTTCTTGTTTTCATTATTGCAATAAAGAAAATGAAAATGGGATTTTTGTTTTTGTTTTTTATAAGAATGAAAACAAATGGCACACCCCTATAACGGCAAAATCAAAACCTCCCAAGTTGGAAAAAACACTTCAATTTCTTAACAGCACTACACCTTGATACAGTTTCATTATTAGTATCAGAAAATGCACCTCCAAAATATTCAAATAAAAAATGTACAATCACTGCACATACAAAAGATTATTCGTGTAGTTTACCAAGAACCGACACTAAGACATAGGCCATTGTTGTATGGATGCCCGCCCCCCCTGCTGGGTGTGTGGGCAGGTGTGCAGTGGGGGGGATGGGTGTCCGCCTGTGGAAACACCGTGGGTGGAGGTGGTGTGCGCTCCTGGTGCACACCCATCTCCACCCATCACCCACCCATGGAGCCATCTGAAAAAATGGAGGAGGCTTTGTGGGCGGAGATGAGTGAGCGCCCATGTGAAAGGGAGCACACCCACCTCCACCCACATGGCCGCACACCCATCCCCCCACCCACTGCTGTCTGTGGGGGGGAAAAGGCCATAGTTATATCCATCAAACCAATACCTTCATTCTGCAGAACGTGCTTTATAATAAACATACCTACATTAAAAATTCTAAAACAATCATGTAAGAGTACCAAAATATATAACAGAGCCTTCATTACAAGTACCTCACTTTGTTAAAGTATTGCTGTGCGATGCCTAAAATTTCCCAACATTTTCCCCTCCAAAATCAGTGTCCCTAGACCCAAAATGACTGTATAGGGATGTGCATGTCATTTTCGTTATTACAATAACGATAATGAAAATTGTCATGTTCATTATTGTTATTACAATAACAAAAACGACAAATAATAATGAAAATAGCAATGAAAATGACATTTTGTTTTTGAAATAAAGGGAAAACACTGGAAAACATATTTCCAGCTATAACGTTTTTGTTTTTTATTCAAGTTTGATGAAACTTGGAGAGGTTATGCCCCCAATGGAGGGCACTATGTGTACCACGTTTTGAAATGATTAGATAAAGGGAACCGATTTAAGAAGCAATTGAATGTTGTAATTTTAAGAAAAGCTCCATACACATTCATGGCTACAGCTTCTTGATCTTTCATCTAATTTGCATGAAACCTGTGAATATTATGTACCTCCACAAGCTTAACACTTCTGCCAATTTTCAGAAGGATTGGTTAAAGGATACGATGGTATAAGACATTAACTTTAAAATACATTTCCAGCTGTAACATGTTTATATTCCACCCTGCTTACAGGACATTTGGCAGGTATGTGTCCTATACCTTCTCTGTTATCTCTGCCAAACTATGGGACAACTTGATAAAGTGACCCAATTTTATAAGCAATTGAAGTTGTCCCCTTGAAGACCATTATTCAGATTAATAGCAGCACATGCAGTGCCAGTCAGAGACAGGCATCTGGCATGGCAGGGGGATGGAGGCTGTAGGAGGGAGGATGTGAAGCAACCCAAAAGACTGACAGACACACTCACTGGCCAATTACTGTATGCTTCCAGCTTTACAGGACCAATCCATAGTGGCTTTGAGGCGGGCACAGGCGGCGGCCCTGAGGCAGACACAGAAGGGACATAACTGGGACTTTGGGGATAGCATCCCAACAATCAGGAGACATAGTTTACACATCCAGGTNGACAACTTGATAAAGTGACCCAATTTTATAAGCAATTGAAGTTGTCCCCTTGAAGACCATTATTCAGATTAATAGCAGCACATGCAGTGCCAGTCTGAGGCAGACACAGAAGGGACATAACTGGGACTTTGGGGATAGCATCCCAACAATCAGGAGACATAGTTTACACATCCAGGTTGGCCAGTTATCACAGTCACATCTTGCAGCACTGTGACAGAGGACATAAGAGAATCTCTTTTGGCTGTTTCCTAAACAGATGCTTCTGACTTCCCAGTAAAAAGTGAGGGAGAGAAGTTGGGATGGTCACAGCACAGAATGAGGATATTTGGTTGACATTTCTGCTGACAAATTGGCATCACAAACTGATCTTATACCACAGTGATACGTAAGAGAATCCCTGGCATAGGTTCCTCCTCTGCATATGCTGTGCAGGCATATAAAATTGAGATCCTTTAGTGCATCGTTCTGATATTTGTCAGAGATAATCATGAAAGGGTGATATACAGCCCTACCAAATTTTATGTACACTGGTTGGACTACAAAGATTTTACAGTCAGATATACCTTTATAAGTTAATTGCTTATACCATCAGAATCCTTCTGAAATTTGGCAGAGATAGTAGATATAGGAAGAGGTATAAACGTGCCAAGTTTCATGTACATTAAATGCAAGACAAAGAAGGTACAACTAAGAATGTATATGAAGAATTTTGCAAAATAATATAATTCAACTGCTTCTAAAATTGGATTCCTTTATCCAATTTTTTTGTAATTTAATACACATAATGCCTTGCATTGGAGGTACAACCCTCCAGAATTCAGCTACGTATAATGAAAAACAAAAAAGATACAGATGACAATGTGGAAAACAAAAACAAAAGTAAAAACAAAAATGACAATTTGATATTTATTAAAATGAAAATGACAGATTTAAATAACAAAAATGAAAATGACATGGGCCCCTGGTGCACACCTCTAAAAGGAATGTAATATTTAAAACAAAATATACAGCAATCAATGATTTCAAAAAGCACATTTTAAAATTATTCTATTAGAAGTTCACAGATCTGCTTCAAAACAATTAAAAAGGTAACAAATGACCAAAAGAATCAACCTTCAAATGAACCTTGGTATTAAACGAGCCACGTTGCACTCCATAAAAGTTCTCATCTGACTGAACTTCATAAATAAACATGTCTCTTAACCAATACGTAAACTCCCAACCAGACTACACTTTCCAAATAATAGTTACCATCAAGGAAGACTACCAACAAATTGATATTAGTCATCCCAACCACAGATGGTGCTCTTCTGCACCGACAGCCCTATAATCTAAGAATTCTGCTTGTGTGTTCCGTAAGCTGAGATCAGTAGAGTCTTGCACCTTCATATAGGGAGGGAAATGAGTGGTCCTGAACCAAATTGATCCTGATGACACAAGGAGGAAGTCCTATGCCTAATTCAAAGTGTAGGGCAAAGTCCCTAAAAGAAACTCTTAATGAGCAGTTCAGCTGCTCCAACTGAAGAAGCATCGCTCTGGATCTGTGAAAAAAAATGAAGGAAGAAGGTTATAATAACCTCTCAGTCAAGCAGTGCTGAGCTCGATGGAACCATATAAAGCAGGATTTTTACAGAATAGGACCTGATACTGTGTTCACAGAAGAAAAGAACCCATACCATATACTCGTACAAAATATGGGAACAGAGTGGCAATCCAGATTTTTAGAGATAAACACACACTCAGGAAAGTTTCCTATTAAGGTAAGCCTTCAGGCAGGGACCGTGTCTATCTTATTCTTTGCAAAGCACCAGGTACGTTGCTTGTGCTACATAAATGTTCATAATAATAATAAAATATAACATTCAATTTTGTTAGGGTCTCTTGCAAAGCAAAACATTTTACAGCCCATATAATGTTGGAAGCCGCCCCGAGCTGTTTTCAGGAGGGGCAGGGTATAAATTTGGAAAATAAATAAATAAATATAATACATTTCTAACATATATCCTCCATATCTCTACTAGATAAATAATGAAAGAAAGTACTCTTACTAAGATAAATTCTATGCCACCTACCCAAAACTCCAAATGTCCATGTTGGCTATCAATAACTGTACAAGATGAGTCCCCATCTAAACATCAGCCAGGACAGTGAACCCACATCCCAGAGAAACAAGAAATTTCCCAACAAATGGTAGATCAAAAAATTCTGATAAGGAGCCTGAAACAATAGTTCATCACACTTTAAGAAGCTGTAAAACGAGCTGACAGAACACACCATGAATTCTGGGCCAAATATTAAGTGCCATACAATGCCTAACTACTGTAGTCCTCAGCTTTCTCCTACTATGCGACAGAAAATATTTTTTAATATTTGCATTTTACCCAGTTTCTGTTTTGTTGTTTTTTAATTCTAGACATGTATGGTAATTATTGCACAAGTTAATAAAAGAAAATTTCATATTTTGCCCACACTGTAAGCTATATTTATTTTCCCAATAGTAATGGGGTAGTTTCTACCCCAGACTGAGTAAAAAATCAGCTCCCCTCCCCCACCTAAATTCGCCTCACAACCAACGTGGGGGGAAATGTGACTTTCAAACTTACAAGACTGGGTGTGGCAGGGCACACCCTTAGGAAAACACTGGCTCTTTAAGGGAACTAGCACCAGCCAGGCTGTAGGTGCGAGCGGAGTTCTAGGTACTGTGCACAGTAAAGGAGAGCACCTTGAAGTAATACAGCTGAGCTCGGGCATGGCAGGAGCTAGCCGTCAGTACTTGGGGAAGTCTGGGAAAGAGGCAGGAGATAAGGAAGGGCTCTGCCTCTGACAGGGGGTGCTTGAGCATACTCAGGCTGGGTTCTGTCTACTCATAAACCTTGCTCAGAGGGAGTTACCTGAGTGGAGGGTTGCAACTTGCTACACTGGCTGCAGGGTGTGGGTGGATAGGCTGGCAGCCTGGACAAGAGTGCTAGGATTGTCCAGGCTACAGAAGAGACTTTTCAGGATATACTTGTATTTTACTGTTTTTTATGGTTTGTGAGCTGCCCTGAGCCTATGAGAAGAGTGGCATAAAAATTTGATTAAATAGAGACTGAGTACTAGAACTGTGTGTGTTATATTGAGAGAGAGGGAAAAGAAGTTAGGCTCTGGCCCTGAGGAGGGGCAGTGCCTGAGTACAGGGGCTTATTCTGAGGAGCCCTGGGCCTGTAGGACCTGGACTGTGTGGCATGTAAATACAGAGACAAAGAAAATGTGGAGCTGATTCCCTGAGGAAGTGACTTTATTGGGCTGCATCCTGCAGAGACTTACCCTAGCAGCCCTCTACCCTGTTACATCTGATGGAGAATGCATGCACCCCTAATGTCATCCGGCAAGTCATCTGAGTAAAGGAGGGAGACCCCACACAGGGAAAGGCCAGACCTGGGAGTAAACAGAGGATTGTGCCCAGATGTTTAGCAAGAGATCATGAGATAGAGGATTGTGCCCTATAATTCCCCTGGGAGGGTTGAGCTGAGAAAACTGTGCCATATTGCTCCGTGGATGGAGAGCTGAGTTACTAGACGGCAATACGGCAAACAGAGGAGTGTGACCTGGACAAGTCGTAGGATGCAGTTTATGTAGTTTATGCAGTTGGGTTGAGCCACCGCTCTGGCATTGTAGTCCGGGAGTCCAAGGGAACTGCACCTGAGCAAAGAGGAAGCTGGGGACTCCTGCTGAATGGTGGACCCCAGTCAGAGGCATGCCTGGAGGCGAGCAACTCAAAGGCCAGCCGAGAGATAAAAAGGAGCCAGTATGGACATGGAGCAGCTGGTGCGAGAGTCCTGCAGAAGGAGACGGCTCAGTGAGGGAGCAACATTGAGTATTTGCAGGAGAGTGGAGGTACCAGGGACCCAAGAGGGGAGGTACCACCAAATCCTGCTACACATGTGGTATTGGGGACCCTTATGAAGGGATTGCCCCTTAGCCAATACCCGGACTGGGACTCAAGGACTCTGGGATTCCAGAGGTGGGCACCCCCTTGAGCTGGGGCTAGAGCAATACAAAACCAAAAGGGAGTTTTCTGGGCCCGTCAAAAAGTAGGGCATGTAAGGTAAACTTGCCCTACTATGGAGACCCAGAGCAGGGTGGATAGGCCTATCCTTGGAACTCCTGAGGAAGGGCCCCAGAGAGTGAATCAGGCTACCCAAACAAGAATTGAGGGTCTCATGTTGGAGCGGATCTTCCGAAATATGGAGAACAAAATATTTATTTATTTAATCAAGGAAAAGTGAGGAATGCCTCCAAAAGGAAGTGAAAAAAGTTTAAAGCTTCTAGGGAGGAGATAGTGAGGTACATGGTAAGCCTGGAACATGAGTTAAGGAGACTCAAAGTGAAAAAGGGGGTAGGTGGGGCAAATGGGCAAAGCAAGGACCCCACCCCACACACACATCAGACATAGGATGAACTCTTGGGGTTCTTGGCAGACTATGGCACAGAGGACAAGGATGATGAAAAGGAGACTAACTCCAGTAATATAGCCCAAGGTTGAGAGGGCTTATGGCAGGAAGCAACAAATCAACTCTCCATTCTGGGGTAGAATGGGGAGACGGGATGGTCCTCATTGCAAGTGGAGGAGAGAGAATTGGGGCAGGCAGAGGGGGCCTACCCAGGAGAAGTGGAAAAACATAACCCAGACTCATCCCAAATGGTGAAGAGTGAGTGGGCGACCCCCAAGTTGGAAGGGCTAGTGGACAGCCCAAGAGGATTGGTTGAGTGTATACCTTTCCCCTACTTGAGGACCAGGCTGCAAGTTCCAGTCTAGCATGGGACCCTCCCTCTTTTGGCTGCTTTTGATACTGTTGATCATGAGGTGGTGTTGATACAATTGTGGGGTGTGACGAGTGCGCAGGATTGCTCTTAAGTGGTTCTGTTCCTTCCTGTTGGGGAGGTTGCAGAGGGTGGTGATGGGCGATTGCTCGTCATCCTCTCAAAACCTCCCCTGTGGAGTCCCGTATGGTTCTATTTTGTCTCCCCTCTTCAGTGTGTATATGAGGCCGCTGAGCAAGGTCATTTGGAAGTTTGGGGTGAACTGCCTTCAGTACGCTGATGAAACCCAGCTCTACCTCTCTTTTTAATCTGATCCAGGCCCTGAAGTCTCCATGCTCACCCGTTGCCCGGCTGCTGTTGGGGACTGGATGAGGATGAGTTGACTGAGGAGGTGATGGTTGGCCAGCCTATTGACCTGGAGGGAATTGGGGGCCCCCCGGTCACTCAAGTTCGCAGCCTTGGAGTGCTTCTGGACCCCTTGCTGAGCCTGGATTGTCAGGTTGCCGCAGTGGTCAGGAGCACTTTTCACCAACTCCATCAGGTGAGTAGGTTGCAGCCTTTTTTTTCTGATTCGGATCTGGCTATGGCTACTGTCATCCATGCTTTCATCACCTCTAGATTATTGCAGTGTGCTCTGCGTGGGGCTGCTCCTGATGACTGTTCAGACTCTGCAGCTGGTGTAGAAAGTGGTGGCTCGCCTACTTTCAGGGACGGGGCGCTGAGAACATCAGTCAGTTAAATGTATGACTGCTGTATGAAGTCCTGAAGCTCTGCCAATTCCCAACCAATTTCTCTAAACTTGGACAACTTTTACCCCTCATCAAAGTAATCCTCCATACCAAATTTCACCTGCATCGGAAATATAATGCTCATTTTATGACGGGTAGAATGTGCAGCCATACAAAAGCTTCAAGCTGTATGGCTCAGATGTCCCTCTGTCTCTATTCACTAATATAGCAACATCAAAACCTCCCAAGTTGAATAAACTACTTCAGGGATGATCCCACTGCCTCTTCCCTCCGCTGAACATGTCCAGGCCTAGAAGGGACAGGAGCAAGCTTGTCAGAAATAAAGCAAAGTACCTTCCTCGACTCTTGCCTCCTTTTCCTACAAGCTTAGATGCTTGCTTTCCAAGTTAAAACAGTTTCAAAAATGACTTTCCTTCCTATCACACCAATGGGGACGGGGGGGGGGGGGGGGGGGGGAGAAGACACCTTTCTAAGGGGAAGTATCGCAAACGGAACCTGCCTCTAGCCCCTCGTTAAAAGGTGGATTTTTTTCCCCTCTGAGGAATATAATTCAGTTAAATTTATGACTGTAGTCCTTAAAGTCTGTCAATTCACAACCAATTTTTCTATAAAACATGCACAACTTCTACCCCTCACCAAAGCAATCCTCCATTCCAAATTTCAGCTATGTAGGAAATATTATGCTTATTTTATGAGTAGAATGTGCAGCCATACAGAAGCTGCAAGCCATGTAACTCCTATGTAATCCTACTGATCAGTGATTGTACCGTGACAGGTACACTGCTGGTGCTATATTAATAATAATAATTAATAATTAATAAATAACTTACAAATTCCTCTGTCGTCTTTCGCTAACATGGCAACATCAAAATCTCATTATTAAAAAGAAAACATAAGCATGGACAGGGTCACACAACTGAATTTCCTAACACCACTACACCTCAACATAGTTTTGTTAAAATAAATTTTAAAGCGGCTGAAAAAAATGGCTGCAAACCAGAAGTAAAATCACTGCTGCCTCTGAAATGCAAGCTTTTGTAACTTTCTTGGTTTTTATCTGATTTGTCTGACATCGGGACAACCCCTCACCCAAGAAATCCTCCCTGACAAATTTCAGACAAATAGGATAAATTATACCAATTTTATAAGGAATAGAATTTTCATTATTTTAACAGGGAGCACAGCTCACTTAACTAATAGAGTAGCAGGAGCCGTTCTATAATAACAAATAGAAAAGAACCTCAAATGTATTACTGCTAGAAAAATTGTATGCTCTTAAAACCAATTTTGGCACCGTTTTCAAATTTGGCAGCAATGATTGGTTCGTAATTAGCTTTTTCTTTTGTAGGGTGGGAAGGCCAAACTATAGGTGGTGGTGGTTGTCACCTTGAATCAGAATCTGCTCTCTTAAGATCCTAATCCTGCAGCTGATAATGTTTGGGTAGACAGATCACCCTTTTGGAATGTCACTGAAGTCAACGAAACTCCCTGCTAGGCTTTAAACCCACATGCTATCAGTGGCAGTATCAAAGCCAACAACTGCAGTCATGCAAAGTGCAGGCAAAGGGTCCCTCTTATCACCCTCTGCAGCATGTGGCAGGATTGGGACTTACCGAAACAATTTTCACATTGGAAATTTCATTCCTAGTGGATTTTTCACTCAAGAACAGAGGTTTTGTGGTATGAATTTTAAAAACATATTTTCAGAATCCAGAGTGAAATTTTATAGCCTGTGGATGTTAAAAAGTTTGGCTGCCAAACTCTGGATGTTTGATTTCTCAGCTTCACTTTTTATTTGCTTTCAAGATAAGTGAAGGATCTGTATGTCAGTTTAAAACTGCTTAAATAAATCAGTAAAGCTAGCAAGTAGCATACTTGTATGCTCTTCTAAAATGGTATTTTGAAGTTCCGTAATGAATTTTCAAATAATAAGGCAGTTTAATTCCCTAAGTGTATGAGTCTTTCAACCTTCAGCTAATGAAAAATGTAGCCAAAGTGTGCCTCCAAATATAAGACATACACATTTTGTTACAAAGTTTTTGCTGGTGTTCTAATGCTGATCACAAATTTCTCATCCAGCTGGGCTGAAGAGAGGAAAAACACTTATCTTAAAGATTCATGATCAGAGAGCCTGATAGAATCTGCCGTTTCCATAGAGCTGGGCCCTAGATTTCCCTTTAATGTAATTAAGCCTCAAGATTTATGAATACAACAGGCCAGAACTTGATCCATGTTCATTTTCAATTACTGCAGTGAAAGGCCTCCATCCAGATGTCTCTATTTACAGCATTCAAGCAGACAGGACCGGGGGCTTTAGGGGGAGGGACCCCAAATTGTCACACTTGTTAATTCTTCACTGAGGGCACTCAGCAGAGGTCTTGGCTTTGACCCCATTACAAAAGGCAGGGGTCTGCTAGAGCAAGTGCATCAATGAGGAGAGGGCTGACCCCATGACCTGGAAGGGTCAGTCCCTCCGCTTTGTAGGTATTTGTGTAATAATGGGGGTTCATTCCTTATTTTTATTTCTGTTACAGTTCTGGGCATAGAAAGAAAAAGCGAGTAGCTCTGATGTGAAAGACAAACATACATAATGAGAGGATCAAGCCTCCCTTGGCAACAGTAACTACTATGAAATGCTACAGGGGAAATACACAGTACTTAGTGACCCACATAATTAGGCCTATTTTAGCAGCATTGTTTTATCTTTCTTTTGAAGGTTTTTTTTTTAAATGTTCCTAGATCTGCAATTTAGTGCAGCTAGGAATATTGGAACAGTGTCTGTCTGTCTGTCTCTCTCTCACCAGCTTTAGTCTAGTGCTTTAGGTATCTTTAATCGGCTCACTGCCCAGTTGTGGGTCGATTAAATATTGTCACATTTGAATTTTTAGTTAGCTGTTTCAATTCCTGCTGCCTCACACTTTTTTCATCTTTTTACTAAAAGGCACAGGCCAAGCATTTTCTTTCATTAAAGGGTGCTTTTTAAAAAGGAAGGGAGTGTTCTGCTCCAAAAGGAAAGCAACCCCACAAAATAGTTTAAAGTAGCTCACTGCAGTGGGATCTTCAAAAATACTAATGAAACCTATTGTGTGTGCTTAAAAAAATAAGCACACACTCTGCCTCCACACCCCTCTCCCCCTACTTTTAATTGTTTTTTCCCCCTTCATTTTCACAGCTCAGAGAATGTGGGTGTTTGAGTGTAATCTTGTTTTCCATTGAATTATAATTGCATGCCATATGCTAAAAATATACTTTGAGAAAATAGTCTTTCCAACTTCTGCTAAAGATTATTTCTCAAAGGTTATCCTCTTTGATTAGAATTTCAAAGTGACGTCTTTCTTTACCTTTCCTTCTTTACCTTTCAATGGATACAGGTTCAGTGAGTTTAAGAGGTTTTGAATGAACTGAAATGTGTACTGTGACGGGTTGTTGGACTTACCTGGCCCCCCACCAGCGGCCTGGTCAGTGCAGACGGGGGTGGGGGCAGGAGTTGGAGGAGCTGCTGCATGGCTGGGAAGTACAGCCAGATGCAGCAGGGGGAACGTCGCTGAACTGCAGCCCCCAGAATGCAGCGGGCGGCTGGGAGTGACGGCCTATGACATCATCTGGGCTGGCCCAACCTGGAAGAGCCCGGCCAGTGTATTTAACTGGCCTGAGAGCCAGACAGAGGGTGGCCAACCTGAGGGAACTCAGAGGAGCTGGAGGAGGCGAGGAGACAGCCCAGCTCCTCTAGGGCAGCTACCAAAGCCTGCAAACACCGGTGATGCAACGTAATGTGCCGTGTCCCCTTCCCCCCTTTTTCTCAGGCATGCACCAGCTTGAGGAAGGAGACTACAAGGGGTGTGGAAGGGAAAAAGACTGGTGGAGGGTAAGGGGCAGAGACTGATCCCGGGAGGAGGTAGAATGCCTCTCGTCCCTTCCCCAGAACAAACCCGACCCAGCCTATAGGAGGCCCCGGTGGAGGAACAGGGGAGTTCCAGGCAGGGGTCATGACAGTACCCGCAGAACTGGGTACATCCATTGAAACTGTGGTACCTGAACCGTCTCAGGTGGATCAGGCAGTGAATGATATCCATTTAGTTCCCTTCCCTAAATTACCGTGACTGAGTAAATGGTTTTCTGTTACTGATTTCCTTCTTGTGCCATTTACTCAGGTTAATGGCTAGATACATTCAAAAAGACAGTAACATGGTTACACACTAAGTCAGAATGGGTCAGAAAATTGGTAACTCTGTAATTCTAGTATCTGGTATTTTGGATAGTCCTGCACTCAAAGGCTACCTGACATTTCAGATATTACCCTCGGGTATTATTATTATTATTATTATTAGCAAGCATATATATATAGTGCCAGCAATGTACCTGGCACTTTACAAAGTAATTGAATACACACGGTCCCTGCCCTAGGGCTTACAATCGGAGAGATTGGGGGGTGGGGTAGGGGGGAGATGAAGGAAGGGGAACAGAGGGAGAGACAAGGAGTGTAACGTTCACGAAGATGTGAGGTCCCAGGTGAACGCGCTTGGCTTGTTTACATCAAGAATGATGACTTGTTGGTCCATGTGACAAAATTTGGGTACAAAATTTGCTATCTGTTTCAGCTCTAGAATGAACTTTACCAGCTTAGAACTATGAGCAAAACCAATGCTCTTCCTCGTGGGAACTGAAGGGATGAAACTTTTGTGAATGCTGTCCTTGGGTTGGCTGGTAAGTGCACGGGGAGGAGGTGTGGTAGGGGCAAATGGAGGGATCATACTTTCTCAAATTAACAATTTGAAGCGCATTTTCTATTTTTTGTCAGGGCTGGGCCTTGAACCCCTGATTGTGGGCGGTGGTGTCTTATTTCTCCAGTGCCACTTCCTGGCTGGTCTTACTTGTACTGTCAGGCACCAGGGGGTAACTGGGGCTGGAAAGAGGCAAGGTAAGGCAGAGATACAGAACGGGAACCAGAAAACCCCCAATATTAGCGGTCACTATAACTGAATCAGTGTTCCCCCACGATCTTAGGGCAGCATGTTATAGGGAAATCACCCCATTAAGAGACTGTGGGGAAGAACCAGCAGGGAGTCTGGGAACAGCTCCGGAGGTAGAGAGAGATTTGAATGAAGGAGCTGGAAAGGCCACAAGGCACAGAACAAGGAGAGCAGACTAGATCACAGCAGAGAAGGAAACACCAACAATTATCTAAGCATGAAGGATACAAAGTACAGGACTCAGAGAAAGCCAGATGATACACAAGGGCAACAGGGCAAGCAATAGGACAAGCACTCTAGACACAGAAAGCAGATACACATACAGAGGAGACACTGTGGGCCACCATATACAAGGGAAGCAAAGTGATTGCTGAGCAACAGACTTGGAACTAGAGAGGATACAAGCTACAATACATGAGGAGAATCCAGGTGGTCACAGAGCAACAAACTCTGAGTGCAAGGGGAAACCAGGCAGTGTCAGGGCAATGGAGTGCAAGATACAAGGAGGAGTGGGGCTACAGGACAAGGGTGTGGGGAAGCCAGGCAAATTTATTATTATTATTATTATTAACAAACATTTATATAGCGCCAGCAGTGTACCTGGCACTTTACAAAGTAATAAAATAGACACGGTCCCTGCCCCTAGGGCTTACAATCTGAGAGACAGGAGCTGGGGGAGAGACTTAGATCCCTTGTCTCTCCCTCTGTTCCCCTTCCTAACATTCATGAAGATGTGAGGTCTCAAGTGCACGTACTTGGCTTGGTTACGATGAGAATGACAACAGGCAGGTCCATGTTGCAAGGATAAGGGTAAACCGATCGTAGGTATAGGAATAGTGGCTCAGCAGGATAAAGAGTCAGACAGAGCAGAGCGAAAGAGGTGAGTTTTAAGGAGAGATTTGAAGGTATGAAGAGAGGGGGCAAGGCAGATGTGGACAGGGAGGGAGTTCCAGGCATGGGGGGCAGCAAGTGAGAAGGGACGAAGGCGCTTAGGGGAGCAGGGACGGCGTGGAAGGGTGAGAGAAGGGACAGAGGAGGAGAGAAGTGCACGGGCTGGAGTATGGAGGGCGATAAGTGCAGAGAGGTAGGGGGGAGCAAGGTTGTGAAGAGCTTTATAGGTGAAGACTAGGAGCTATTATGGATAAACAGACCTAGATGCAAGGGGAAACCAGGCATTCACAGAGCAATGGATTCAAAGGTACGGGGAGGATGGGGCTATAGGGCACAAGAAGAAGCCAGGCAGTTCTAGAATGGCAGAGTCAAAACACAAAGGGAAACCAGGCAGACAAAGAGCAGTAGCTATTGAGATACAAGGGGGGTTGAGGCTACACAACACAAGGGAAGCCAGTAAGACACAAGACAAGAGACTCAAGGCGTATGGGGAGGCGCGGCTAATGCAGAGTAACAAACGCAGAGCTACAGGGAGAATTGGGATCACAGAATACAAAAGGAAAATAAGGCTAACAAGGACCCAACTTCACAACCCACCCTGCGGCAGTAAGTCCTAGGTGACATGATCCACGTCAGTTCGGGGTACTGGACACACGTGACCGTGGCTGGGGAGCTGTCCTGCAGCTGCACGGTTCAGGTACAGCCAGGAAACACAACAAATGTACCGCTGGCTGGCGGGTCCCACCCACACTTCTCCAGCAATCTGCCCCCACCATGACGGGCAGCCATGGCGCCAACGGCAGCCGGCCATGGTGGTCCTAACCTGGGCTGGGTCATGGTGGGCCACAACAAATGTGATAGCCCGCTGTGGCCTGCTTTGGTCTGGTCGGGCTGGCCCTAGCGTGGGCTGTGACCTCAGAGGTTTTCTGAGGTCCTAGCCTGGGCATGCAGCTGACATCTGGCAGCACCTCAACAGACGTGCTGGTGGCCCGCAGGCACAGTAGGCCTCCATCAGATCTGTTTTTGCCCATAGGGTGATACAACCTGACTCTGTAAGCAGTAAGAACATAAGTAGTGCCATTCTGAGTCAGACCAATGGTCCATCAAGTCCAGCATCCTGTCCCCCAACAGTGGCCAATCTCGATCGCATGATAGAAGAACCAACAGTCACAATGGGCAATCCATTCTCCGTTCTTCACTCCCAGTTCCTGACAGTAAGAAGTTCATCCCGTAAGCTACTTGGTTAATAGCCATTAATGGACCTATTATCTAAGAACTTATCCAGCCCTTTTTAAAACCCAGGTATACTACTGGCCTTGACAACGTCCTCTGGCAACAAATTCCATAAGTTAATTATGCGTTGAGTGAAAAAGTACTTCCTTTTATTTGTTTTAAATCTGCTGGCAGCTAGTTTCATGGAGTGTCCCCTAGTTCTAGTACTATTTGAGAGGATAAATAACCGTTCCCGATCTACTCATTCCACACCACTCAAGATTTTATAAACCTCTATCATGTCCCCTCTCAGTC
>QEPC01009550.1:825532-841760 GCA_003113815.1 Sphenodon punctatus
ATTTCAGTGTATTGTCCACAATCACTCCCAGCTCCTTTTCCTGAGTGGTAACTCCTAGCTTAGTACCCAGCATTGTGTACTCATAGTTTGGGTTATTTTTCCCTATGTGCATCACTTTGCACTTGTCCACATTAAATCTCATCTGCCATTTAGATGACCAATCTTGTAAGATCCTGCTGCAGTTCTTCACAGTCTGCTCGTATTTTAACTACCTTGAATAACTTGGTGTCATCTGCAAATTTGATCACCTCACTCTTAACGCCCTTTTCCAGATCATTAATGAATACATTAAACAGCATTGGTCCCAATACAGATCCCTGAGGTACACCACTTTTTACATCTCTCCATTGTGAAAACTGACCATTCAGTTCTACTCTTTGCTTCCTATCATTTAAACAGTTACCAATCCATAGTAAGACACTACCTCCTATTCCATGTCTTTTTAATTTTCTCAAGCGTCTTTTATGTGGGACCTTATCAAATGCTTTCTGGAAATCCAGGTATGCTATATCTACCGGGTCTCCCTTGTCCACATGCTTATTTACACCCTCAAAGAATTCCAACAGATTAGTGAGACATGACTTATCTTTGCAAAATCCATGTTGACTCTTCCCCAATAAGCCATGTTTATCAATATGCCCAGCGATTCTGTTCTTAATTATAGTTTCCACCATTTTGTCCGGCACAGACGTCAAGCTTGCTGGTCCGTAGTTTCCAGGATCACCTCTGGATCCCTTTTTAAATATCGGGGTTACATTTGACACCCTCCAGTCCTCAGGTACAGTGGCAGATTTTAGCAATAGGAACAGGATAGGAATAGTAATTGGAACAACCCCACAGGGAACAGATGCTCCACCAGCTTCCTGTTGCTCCCAGGGTCACAAACACAGCAAGGAGGAAGAAACACAAAAAAATCTTTCACCAAGACCAGCCAGATGGTGGTACCAGGGGAAAAACACCACCACACAGGACTGCTCTGCTTCTAGCTGGCCACTGCCATGAGCAACACCAATCCTATAGCTTTGTGGATGCTAAGCCCACAACTCTGTGGGAGTGGGGTGGAGGTTCTACGTGGGCGGACCACCGACTGGGAACCCGATGGGTCCATCTGATGTGGCAGGAGGCGGACGCGGGTGTGCACTCCCGGAGCAGCTCTTGGGGTGGGCAGCTATGCGTCCATTTGAAAACATTCTTTGGGTATTTTTAGATAGACCTGGGGGGCTCTTGCAGCAGGGGGTTTAAATGGATACTGCTGACGCCGATCGCAGTCTGCCCACCCACATGGGCCCCCCTCACCTGTGTATAGAGCTGTGGATGGATCGCCCAATTCTCTAGGCTGCCACCCACAGCTCTATGGCAGTTGCTGGGTCGACTCACAGCTGGGAGTGTTGCTGTGGTGGCTGGCTGTTCTTTAGATGGACTGCTGCTCTGCCCCCAGCTAGTGCTGTAGGTTTAGGTCATCTGCTCTGCGTACGGTGCTCCAGGATGCTCTGGAGCACTGCGAGTGGAGCTGGTCCAGGCGGTGCCTGCTCCACTCCTGCTCTGCCTCACCCCAGGGTGGTCCTTCTCTACACAGATGGGCCACCCAGGGGTGGGGCAGAGCAGGAGCGGAGCAGATGTCTGTCTAAAGACACCCTTTGTCTCCATTTCACCATCTTCATAGAGCAGCAGACCCACCATTTCCTTATTCTTCCTCTTAGTTCTGGCCAGGGGCGGCTGGCCATCTAGGGCCATGGGGGACCCTGCCGCTGCTTTAAAAACAAAACGCGCATCCGCTTCTGACAGCAGCAGCAGCAGCCTCTGACTTCAGAGGCTGCTGCTGCTGTCAGTGATCTCCCTTCCGGGACCCACTCTCAGAGCTGCTCTGAGAGTGGGTCCCGTAAGGGACAAAAAAGCTCAGCTGCTCAGCCGCCCAAACCGCGTTTTCTATTGAAAACGCGATTTGGGCGGCTGAGCCCCTCAGTCCATAACACGCATAGGGCGTGCTGTGGAGGGAGGGGCTAGCCTTTTCCATTGTGCCTAATGGACTCAATGGAACTTCTCGCCTAGGCACTTGATACAAACGCCCAGGCGAAAGCTTTGTGCTGGGCGACTGAGGCAGGGACATGCATGCTGCTCCCTGTCTCAGCCACACATGCTAGGGACAAGGCTGGCGGCGCACTGTTGAGCTCTCCCTCAAACAGCGCGCCGCCAGCCTCAGCCGCTTCCCTGCCTCTGCCGCTCTCCCCCTCATTCTGTCGCTCAGAGCGGCGGTGGGGGGGAGTGGCAAGGCAGGGAACTTTAAAAAAAAAAAAAAAAGCTTAAATTGCCCGCGTGTCCTGGATTCCGAGGAGCAGGACACGCGGGCAATTTAAAACAAGCCAAGTCCATCCCCCCCCCGCCTGCAGCCCGTGTCGTCGGGGATCGCCGGAGCAGCAGCCAGGTAAGTGATCCCTCCCCTCACCCCACTCCCATCCCCGAGGGTCCCCCCAACCTGCTTCCGTCCCCCCTGAGGGTCCCCCCACCCCGCTCCCATCCCCCAAGGATCCTCCCGAGGGTCCCCCACCCTGCCCCCTGTAACTGTGCGTCTGGCGATCTTTAGCTGTGTTCGCAATGCTGGAAATGGGGTGCTTTTTAAATCATGAGATGTAACTGTGAGTCTGGTGATTCATGGGCCTTGAAATCTCCCCCCAACGCGCGCACACGCAGCAGAGGGCAAGAATACTGCTTCAGAAGGGACTTCTGAAGCAGGGATTGGGGTTCCTCCAACATACATGCAGCAAGTCCCTTCTTTCTGAAGCAGTATTCTTAACCTCTGCTGCGTGTGTGTGTCTGTGTGTCTTTGCTAAAACTTCTTGTAAGTGAGGTTTAAGGTTGTCCGCCTGCTTTTAAACCTGGCAGAGGAGGTGATTATAACCTGCCTAACCTCACTGGAATTGCTTGATTAAGTAATGTAATAACCCTTGGAACTCCTTGCTGCTGGGTTATGCCACCCACCGTAGCCTGCCGGCCCGTTGCTGACGGGCCCGCCGGACTTACTGCCCCTCCAACATCAAAACCCACCAGCCGCTCCTGGTTCTGGCATACTTTTTTTTTAAATAAAAAAGACAAAAAAACCTTTTTGTGTTTTTAGCATATCTTGTTAGCCTTAGCTCATCTCTCTCCAGTATCTCTCTTTTAAAAATGTCTCCGTCTTCTTGGACACCTTCCTCCTTTAGGTGCTTTAACCATGGAATCCCACCCACTGTTTCTCCGAGTTTATTACAATCAGCTTTTTTGAAGTTCAGGTTCCATGTTAGGCAGCCCCCCACCCCCCGCTTTTTCTTAGGATCATGAATTCTAATACATTGTCACTTTCTCCAAATTTCCCCTTATCTTCACATCATTCACCTATTCTTCCCTGTTGGTTAGGACCAAGTCCAAAATAGCTGACGGCCTGGTTTCTTCTTCAGTCTTCTGAAAGAGGTAGTTGCTGCCAATGCAATCCAAGAATTTGTTGGACATTCTTTGTGTAGTGGAATTTGTGTGCAGGGCATTTAAACTCTCCCATTATCACTTGTTCGTGCCTTCTTGTAGCCTTTGTGATCAGCTCTAGGGGGCCCTCATCTACCTTCTCTACCTGGTTTGGTGGTCTGTAGTAGACTTCAACCATAATATCCTGTCAGTGTGCATTGTTTTCTCCTTTTATCTGTACTCAGATATTCTCAACAGAATGCCGCTCTCTGTTTCATAGACTTTCATACAAATGCATATATTTTTGACATTCGAATCGCTACTCTTCTCCAATGCATATATTTTCCAGTGCATATTCTCAAATGCATATATTCTTGACATACAATGCTATGCTCCTGCCTCTCTTCTCCTTTTCCTCAGCATCCGTTGACAAGGTCACTTCCCTCCTCTCTTCATCCAACCCCTCCATTTGCCTCCTTGATCCCGTCCCCTCTCGCCTCCTAACGTTGATTTCCCCATTGCTGAGCCTTCTCTGCTGCATACTACCAATCTCTCCTTCTCTACTAGGTCGTTTCCATTGGCTTTCAAACACGCCACTGTCTCCACTCCTGACTCCTCTGACCCTTCTAGCTATTGCCCCATTTCACTCCTACCATTCACTTCCAAGCTCCTGTAAGGTGTGAAAGCAGCCTGAAACCGCTCCCTTGCCAAAATCACTGACCTTTTAGCTAAGTCTAAGGGCCTCTAACTCTGTCCTTGTCCTTCTTGATCTCTCTGCTGCCTTTTACACTGTTGACTATGGCCGCCTCCTGGATTTGCTACGCTCCCTTGGTTTCCAGGACTCTATCCTTGACTTGTTCTCTTTGTATCTCTTGAGCCACTCCTTCAACATTTCTTTTGTTGGTACTTCCTCTATGTCACTCCCCCTCTCTGTGGGAGTTCCCCAAAGTTCTGTCATGGGCCCTCTTCTCTTCTCCCTTTAACTCCAGTAGTCCATGCTCTCACCTTAACTACTGTAACTTCCTCTTTACTGGTCTCCCCTGCTCTGAACTCGCCCCCCGCATCTCCGTTCAATGCTCTGCTGCCAAGTCATCCACCTTGCCCGTCGCTTTCACCATGTACAGCCCCTCCTCTCCGCCCTACACTGACTCCCTCTATGGGAACACATTCAGCACAAGTGTCTTGTCTTCACTTTCAAGGCTCTTCCTGGCCTTGCTCCCCCATACCTCTCCACTCTTGTATCCGACCACACTCCTGCCTGGGAGCTTCGGTCATCCTCTGCCCCCACCCTCGCCTGCTTGTGACTCTCCGGCTCCTCTAAATGTCTTCACCCCTTCTCTCTTGCTTCCCCCCAGGCCTGGAACTCCCTCCCTGGATACATTCGTTCTGCTCCCTCCCGTCCAACTTTCAAATCCCTCCTGAAAACCTACCTCTTCTGTCAGGCTTTTCCTGGCTTGTTATGAGTGAAATGCATCCTCCTCCCTCTCTCCCTCAGAATCTCTTCCCTGTAACTTAGTTAAGCATGTGCAACTGCATTTTCTGAACCTCATAAATGTATCCTTGTCTCACCTGATGTTCACCTCTCCCTCGTCTCCCCCTTCCTTCTCTCTTAGATTGTAAGTCCTTTGGGGTAGGCACCTGTCTGTAACTACTGACTATACAGTGCCAGGTACATCGCTAGTGCTATATAAATAAAAATAATAATTAATAATCTTGCATATCCTTTCAGAACAAGCTTGTACCCCTTGATGCCTACATTCCAATTGTGAGAATCATCCCACAAAGTCTCAGGAACTCCTATTAAATCAGTTACCCTTATGTAGTAATGATTTCAAGTTCATCCTGTTTATTCCCCATACTCTGAGCATTAGTGTACAGACATCTAAGGCCGTTTTTAGACGATCGCGGCTACGCTTGTTTTGAAAAAATGTCAGGAGCTGGGATCAGACGATACACTCCCGGCAATCAGGCGCCTGGAAGTGGGATGCGCATGCTTTTCCGGACGTGATTTAATTGGGTTGAAAAATCGACCCAGTCAAACGTGGCCGGAAAAGCATGCACCTCCCACTTTCGGGTGCGTGATTGCCGGGAGTGTATCGTCTGATCCCGGCTCCTGGCATTTTTTCAAAACAAGCGCGGGCGCGCCCGCGATCGTCTAAGAACAGCCTAAGACTGCAGATAGGACATCTCAAGCCTTCTCTCTCTTTTTCCCTGGGCCCTACTGGGTTTTTCCAATTTCCCACACCCCTTCCAGTTTTCAACCTATTGCATGGGTCCCTCTCCTTAGTAGTTAGTACTCACCTTTGTACTTGTTCCTCACTTTCCAGTGAGCACTGGGGATCAGGAGCTCCCTGAGCACAATGATGGATGAAAACAGACGTGACTGTAGCCTGGGAGGTGCTGGAGAGTGGGGAATGACTGTTCAAAGTGACAGGGAGCCAGCCTGGGCCACTGCCGCAGGTCTGATTCATTGTCACTCAGTCTGGGTGCCGCTTTCACTGTCCCCTTCTAGCAGCCGTTCAACATGTGTGTTCAGGAGGGACAGGGTATAAATTAAATAAATAAATAAACAAACATGACAGGGAGCCAGCCTTCTCACTGTCACTCAACGTCTGGGCACAGCTTTTCCCTCTCCGCGCCTCCCAACTGGCGCCTGGACTTTCAGAGTGACAGTGAGCCAGCTGGCACTTCCTTCAGGAGTGCCCCCCTCCCAATAGCTGTTTGGCGAGCCAGGTGAATACACCAAACAACTCATGGGGGCAGGAACACCCCCCAACAGCTGTTTGGCGACAGCTCTTTCCGGGCCTGATCCTGCTGTGCCACATTGGCCCAGGAGTTCTGCCCTGGGGTGCCGGAGGTCCTGTGCTGATAGCTAGGGCTGATGCGGCAGCCGCTTTTACCGCGCCGCGATTCCGTTCCGCCATTTTGGAACTGCCCGCGCCACACCGCGACTTTTCTGCGGATATTCCGCTAATTCCGCCGGAATTCTGCAAATCGCGGAATTGCGGGAAAATCGTAGAAAAATTGCGGAAATCGCGGAAAACCGCTATTCCGCTATTTTTTGGCGCTGGCGGAATTGCAGAAATCGCGAAAATGTCATGTTTCCACGATTCCACTAAGTTGCGGAATTAAATAAGCGGAACCGCGGAACCACGGAATGAAACCGCGGAATGAAAGCCTCTGCCATGCCGTTCCACTAATTGCGGAAACACTGTTTCCGCCGGAAATAGCTACTGCTGCGATATTCCGCTACAGCCCTACTGATAGCCCCCATGCCTGGGTTAGGGTTGAGGGATTCTCATGTGAACATCGCTCCATGCCAACCTGAGAAGTGGCAGCTGCATTGGTTCACCCCGGGGCACGGAGCTGTCTCACCTCACCACTGTCACGTTTGTTTTCACCCCACATTGCATACCCCAGGCAGGGGCTTGCAGTGGGGTTGCAAAGGTGCTCTTCTTCCAGCCCTGTGACCTACCTACAGACCAAGATTTGACAGCTTGTGGGGTGGGGGTGCTCCTACTACTGATTTTAGTGGAGAGTAGGAATCTGGGAGAGGAGACCACCTAGACTTTTAGGAGCAGTATGAAGGGTCTGTGGGACCTCTGCATGCTGCCCCTAAAAAGCTGGCATCTTGACTGTGTCCACTCTGATCATTGGCTGGGCTGCCCAAAGTTATTAATAGCTAGAAGGATGGCTATGGAGGTAACAGTCAGTGAATATGCACCAGCCTGGAAACACCAGATGGTTTTAAAATGGCTCTGGACTTTTAAAACTAAGGTCTCCCAGTCAAATATGTAGACTTGGCAGCCCTAATTACAGTGGTGTCTTGTGGTTTTCCAGACTCTGCTTATCTGATAATGATAGGTGCCCCATGCCCCCAGACGTTTACAGTATAAATAGAGAAGACAAGAAAAGTGTGGAAAGAAGGTAATCTTGTTACGAACAGAGGAGCTTATGGAAGAGTGAGATTAAGGACATGACCCTCTGGGCAGAAGGTGCCCATGTTAGCATTTAATAGGGATGGGCAAACAGAACTGAGTTTAGAAATTTGGTTCAGTTCAGAAATTTGGTTCAGTTTGGAATTTTGGTTTGGTCGAACGAACTATTCGAGTTTGGTCCGAACTCCGAACTTCCGAACAAAGTTCGGAAATTCAAACCCCATTGAATTAAATGAAATATTATCTTTTTGGGATGGGCGAACAGAGCTGAGTTCGGAAATTCGGTTCGGTTTGGAAGTTCGGTTGGGTTGTCCGAACTGGTCGAGTTCGGTCCGAACTTCCGAACCGCGTTTGCCCATCCCTAGCATTTAATAGGGTGGGAGTTTCATCAAAACGAATGGGACTCCTGTTAACACTAGGTGCAAGACTGGTGGTATCCATTCAGAGAATTGTGCTGTAAGTGAATTCTGTGTATAGCTTGTCTGTTGCAGAGCCATAAATTGAACTGAGATCCTCGAGTCTCAAGTATGTGTTTAATCACAAAACCATCCTGCTACCAGCCACCCACCTTATTCAATATTAATTTCATAGGGTAGAATGTTTTTGGTAATAGGGTGGCCACCTCTCACAGTTTGACTGTAAGACTCTAATCATAGTACAAAAGGGGAGTCTCAGGATCAAACTGCAAGAAGTGGCTGGCAACCCTAGCAATACCCCATGTTGGACATAATTTTACCATGAGGCTGAGCAGGGGGATCCTGCAGAGATCTCTGTCCCAGGAAAATGTATGGAAAACATGGAGCCCAACATGTCTGAATGCGTGGATGTGACAACATTCTACATGGCAAAAGCTGGGCATAATGGGAAAATCAAGCCTGTTGTCTTGAAAGTGTGTGCCAAATCCATCCCGTGTCTTTTTCATTTGAGCCCTTTCCATTTCCAGCATCTGGCCCATGAGGCCAGTCTTTGTACTCTCAGGCACTGAAAGAGTGAGCTCATGGAAAGGGAGCAGAGATGAGAACAGTCACTCAAAGATAGGGGATGGATCCATGGCATAATTCCATGATTGGGGTCCTCTTTTTCTTCACTGCATCCTCAGCACACTCCTAACCCAACTCCTAGCCAAACCATGAAGCATGTATTAATTTGCAAAGTAGTCCAAGGGGAAAAAAAAGTTTCCTTGGCCACCCCTGCCCTAGATCATCCCCTCTTCTTCTCACAAAGGTGTGGGTTTGGGGCAAGTACCCAGCAATTACTTTCTTCCACTCCTACAGCGAAGCATGTAATTGGTGCTATATATGCTCATCTGGTCAAATTCACCACTTTGTAAGGTGATTGGTGATAACTTGAATTGCATTTGTGTGTTACTAAATAATAATACTCTGTGTAAAGGCTACATTTGTTTACTGGTGATTTTAAAGGAAAGCTTGGATTCTGCAGGAAAATCTTGCAGTTACAGATTTCCACTGGCATCTCTAATGCAATTAAAGTTTGTGTGCTAAGCATTCCTATGGAAAAGTGAGTATTCCTAGTCATAGACAGTCATAACACCTTACCTTCTCTTACACCGAGGAGTTTAGTCTTGCCACTCTAGAAAATGTGTGACAGTTAAAACTCCACTTACTTAACCATTGTGCAACTAGCACTTATGCCTTTGACCACATTCTTCGGCTTTCTTGGGCCTCAAGCGTGTACATTCTACTTTAGTTTATCATTGACAGGATGATCTCATGCACTTGCTGGAAATACCTGAGAAAAATCTCTTGGCTACCATAGATACTGTGTGGATAATTTTCAAGCTAGCACTTCATTTTATATCCCCGTGCACTCTCGTTCTCTTGCTCAAGATTTGGAACTTTTCACTTTAAAAAAGTGAAGACAGGCACGACGCAGATCATCTGAGAAGGCCAAGAAGCAAAGATGAAACCCTTAGAAGGGCAGAGAAAGACACCTGCCTTCCTTTTCCAGAGAAACCTGACCAGTCAGTCTCCTAGAAAAGGCATGAAAGGCTTCACATGCAGCAGGAGGAAAGCGAAGGCTTGTTTTCATGGGAGCAGGAAAAATTTAAAATATAGCAGCAGCCTCTCAGGGCAACCCTATCTATCTGCTCAGGAAAATGTTTGGGGGCGATTCATGTTAAAGAATTCTACTTTATATAAGGTGAGTGTGAGGTGTGACAAGGCTCCTAATGGATTCAAAACAAAGGTGTGTAAGGTACTTAAAGAGGTATTGAAAGCAAATCAAATGCAAAATCTACATATGCAGAAAAGCTGTCTTTGTCCTGACTTTTAGTGAAGCATACACCACTGATCTAGCTTTGTGGGAAATGGTCTTTGATTTGGGTGAGCTGTGATTGCTTCCATGATGCACTTTTCAAGATGTTATTACCTGCTATAACTGAAATACCCTATAGAGATGCAATGGTTTCCCCTTTCTTTCTGACTGTGTCCTGCTGTTAAACTTGCTGCTGAGAAGTTGCTTTTAGCAGTGGGTGTTGTCCAACTGAATATTAAATCTTTGATAGAAAAACAGGAGCCTTAAAACTTAGTATGAAAACCCCTGCAGTAATCTAATTTGTACTAGGATGAAGCAGGGCACTTGGTATTCATTTTATTAATGGACAGTTTAATAAGTCAGTAGCCCACCACTTTAGTTAAAATTTCTAGCTGTGTGTTTGGCTCTGGGGTGTCAGACTGAGTTTATTTGCTGCCTAGGTAACAAATCCAGATGTGGCATTTTGTGTGTGTGTATTTTACTGAATTACATGGAACAAACGGAGGACAAACAGTCGAATGTAGTCGGCTAAAGTGTACCTTCTGGTATCCCAGCGCGTTACCAGGGGAAAATAAATATTGTAGTCCTTCATGTCATTCTGATTTGGCTGAAAGTGAAACCAGAACTTGGCCTTTGGATATTAGTGAGAGAATCTATGATTGCTTATATCTTTAGCTGACCTAAGATGGTTTTTACTTTAGAAAGCAGTTATTTTACATAATGATTAAGACATCATGATTATATTAGGAGAAAAAAATAAAGCACAAGCTAGCTCTGTTTTATTGAAAACAAAGTTTTTGTTTGTCTTGTCTTTGGATACCTTTAATCTCATTATCTCTTCTCTAATTTAGTTTCTATTTTTGGCTGCTTACTGTAAAGCTGCTGCTGTTATGAGTGATGGAGCTGTAGTAGTTTTAAATGCTGTGTGTCAAGTGTTGTAGCCAGTTACTTACTACTGTTTGGAAGAGTAGCTACATATTTGATGGCTAATGCTGGCAAGCAGATGTGTTCACATTGCTAAGTGGAAGACAGGGAGAAATGTATACCCCACAACTCTACTGCATATAGCTATTGCTGTGTTGTATGATTTAATACTATGAGAAGCTGAGATCAAGCACTGTTGTTACTTCTAAAGAGAATTTTTAGAACCACACAGGTACGTAATATAATACTAATATGCCATTGTAATGGTCTAATGCTCTAATTCACTTGCAGGCAAAACATCCTTTATGTTTAATACGAGTTTAACTCTGTCATGACTGAGGGCAAAATACTTTCCATGTCCCTCCCCCTTATCCCACTTCAAGGCGAAAACAAACATAATGCTAACTCCACCTTTAACATTTCTTATGCATGGGTATTTTCAGATGTTATGAGATCACGCTCAACCACAGTGAACCACAGTCAATCCCGCGGTGGGGCCAAAGCACCCTGAACGTCTGTTTCGCAGGCACCAGATGTTCACCACGGTCAGTACCCACATGGGGTCAAAATCAACCACACTTCCGGAGCTCCCCCCCGGACCATCTCCAAAAGCGTGGTCAAAGAGATTCCCGACGGCAACCAACAAAAAGTAACGTCTGGCCGGCAACCACCGGCCGGAATCAAAGGAAATGATTCCCATCTGGGGACAAAGCATGCAGCGTCGCTGCCAGGCAACCAGCAACAACACAGGCCGGGGAGGGTGATTTAAAGGGCACACAACAGCAGCCGGAACGAGCCGCCCCGGTGCCTTCTGGTTGCGTTGACTAGGCCCGGCCCAGGATCGGCATAATGTCTGTTGCGCTGCCCCGGGCCGTGATCTGGCGACCCGATTCCCTGCCATGGTCCCGGTCCCGTCCCATCAGTTCGGGGCTTCTGTTGACCACGGGGGGTGGTTGTTCGGTTCACTCCCGCCGGGAATCCACTGTGGAGAATCAGGACCGCGTAACGTCTGAAATCACCCCATGTTACAGGACTGCATAGGGCACCAATACACAGCTCTGCAACATGCATAAAAAAATGTTAAAGGAGTGTTAAAGTGGAGTTAGCATATGCCTGTTTTCACCCCATGTTGCGTAAATTGTGTTTATCCTCATGATATATAAGAGGGGGATGGGGGACTTCTCTTCTGCAGTTGTGCAGTTTCTCCAATATCTTTACTATACGTCATAGGCTGTAGTAGAAATTAGGAATTCTATACACACCCTTCTGGTGCTACACTAACCTTTTTCCCCATATCATGCCCTCAACCTCCTCTTCGGCGTTAACTTCCTCAAACTCTCTGCACTCTACTTCCATAGTGGAACTGCAACATTTCTACAGTATTTAAATGAATCCCACACTTGTGAAGCCAGGATGTGGCTCTGTATAAATATGGGATTTGGACTAATGTGTGTACATAGTAAAACCTCACTTATCCAGACTTATCTATTGACCTGATTATATATATATATTTTAAAGTGCATAGACTACAGTTTTCGTGTGATATAGGAGATGCATATCTGAGGTCTTCCAGAAGGTAATGCTCAAATTTAGAAAAGTACACATCTGTTTGCTCTTGACAACAATGAATCTTAAGTAGATTTTTCAAGTTATTTATGGGTATCAAAGTAATGTCTCTTTTGTAGATCAAGAGTCCTAGTGAGCTCACTTGTTGTCTAACTTCCCCCTTGCAGTGCTGTAAATAGAACTTCTGCCCATCCTATTGTTGAAAGAAAAGCAGCCATATTGTGCTGATTGCTATTAAATTAAAGCAGAAAGGGAGAGAAACAAATGCGGAAGCCCATCTTACCAGCAGGTATACCGCTACCTTTTATTTGGCCTTCTGAGGGTCACAAAGTCATTGCAGGCATCTGACCTCCGATAACCTCGTCAGTGGAACAGCGTGCAGTTCCTCTTGGAAGAACTTAATTAAACACAATTGAATTTCCCTGCAAACATTTCTTGGTGAAAAGGTTTCTCTTTGATTGCTTGGTGTTTGCTGGAAAGAAGAAAACAAAGATGCTCCCTTTTGTTCTCAAAAGAAAAGTTAGCATATGTTAAGGACTTGTGATTTTCTTTAGGTGAACGTGCTGTTTCCTAAAATTCAACAGGACTCTAGTAATTGAGAATCATAAAAGTATAGAATTAAAAACTACAGCTGCTGAGCCAAACAATGTATGTCAGGCTTCTATAAATCTCAAACGAGGCTGCATCCTCTTTTTGGGAAGCAGCAATGTGTAACCACCTTGTATATTTTAAATAAGTGTATTCAGTATGCAACTAGAATCATGTATTCGTGGCATGTAGTACACATGACTCTAACCATAGCTAACTTTATTACCTTGATTTCTAGATATAATTGTAAGTAGTTTATTTGGTTTGGAGTTTTTTATGACAGCCACATAAAGCTGAACATTTGTTTGGTACAAAGATATTGTTTGGTTGTTTTGACAGAGACAGTGAGGCAAAATGGTTTAAATGATATCTTTTATTGGACCAACTGCTGTTGGTGGAAACAATTAAGCTTTGGGCCACACAGGGGCCTTTCCTCAGGCATGTAGCATAGCCAATCAATAGATATAAACTGAGCAAATACAGGGCAGTATATAAAGAGGCAGGAAAGGGTGGGGTTAGGTAGATGAGGTAACGCATGGGGGCGGTGTCTATTGATAAGAAGAAAAGTGCCCCTCATTTGCCCCTCCCCTCCTGCCTTCCCCCCCCCCCCCCGGGGGGTAGGAACTGGATCCAGGAACTGGATCTGGGCAAGGCTGGGCTTAGATTTTGCAGGGCTTGGGGCAAAAGTAAAAATGTGGGCCCCCTTTAACAACAGTTAACAGTCTGGTTCTTGCTTGCTTACCCACCCACCCAGTGAAGTTGGAAATATTTTTAATGCATCAGTATGATTACAAACAAAAGAACACGTGAACATGGTTTATTGAAAGAAAGCAGTTTGCAGCTTTTTAGAGATGTGCCACACTTGCTGCTGTCCTGGCCACATATGGCCCTCTTTACCCACAGAAGGCTTCTCCATAGGGACATGAGGGGAAAGTTCTACAGTTAACCTGCCAACAATTTTTTAACGACTAAAACGTATTTCTTTACTAACTTTGTTTTTCTATTGTAACAAAATTATATTAAAAAAACCCCAGAGAATCCTAAATGATAGGTTAGAAATCTCCAGGGAGAGGAGGGGCATCACAATCTTAACTGAAATTTCACATACTTTGAATACATTTGTTGTTTTCTGGCGTTACAACATTATATTTAACTGTCAAAATGGGGTCACACAGATACTAATCGTGGGAACCACTGAACGGAGTATTAAACATTTGCTAACCGGTGGTGGATCTGCAAAGTTCCACTGAGGTTGATGGTACTCTCATCTGTGCTAACTGCTAGCATGCGATACAAATTGGAAGGGGCGGTCATCCAGAGGAAATTGCGGATTTGAATCCATTACAGATTTGGATCTGCATTTCCCAGATTTAATTACGGATTCGTATTATGGATCCGTATTTAAATCAATAAATTTGAGTGGTTTTATTTTGTCGATTGACAGTTACCTCCAGTTATTTGTTTGTTCCCTCCCGGCCCCTCAAGTAACTGGATTAGACACTTTGGGCAGGACCGGAAGTAAAGGGTCGGGTTTATTTTGTCACCCGTCAATCATCCACAGCAGGCTTCGGGGGGGGGGGGGGAGTTTATTGTGTACTATATTGTGTGTTCAGCTGTTGTGTCACCATGGAATTGCACTCTAGAATAATCCATTCTTCCTCCTTGGTTGAGCCTCCTATTTTGGCTCCGGCCAAAATGAGATCATTTTTTCCCTCATTCTTCCAAGTTTTCAGATGTAGTTCATTCAGATGCAGAAAGATCAAATTCGACTTTAGGAAAAATTGATAATTTGATAAATCCTATTGTCAGTAATTCGGGACTAGCTGATTCCTTATCTGCTTCCCTATTCAAGGTTGAAGACAAACTTTGTAAGCATATTAGTCACTCTTTCCATGAGCAAAGTGTTAGTCTTACCAACTTGGAGAATCAGTTCACAGCCCTTAATTAGACCCTTTTCCATCTAAAGGTTTTAGTTGGTGGTCTGTGGCTGGAATTTTCCAAGTCTTTGGGGGGCATTGGATGCTAGCACCCCCTGCAGCTAAAGATGCTGAGTCCCAGACTATCAATACCAAGTTAAATCAAACTTTGAAGACTGAGATGATATTATTATTAGTAGTAGTAGTAGTAGTATTTATATATAGCGCCAGAAATGTACCTGGCGCTTTACAGAGAATAAAATAGACACGGTCCCTGCCCGAGAGCTTACAATCTAAAGACAGAGGGAGGGGAGACAGGGAAGGGGGAACAGAGGGAGAGACAAGGGATGCAACATTCACAAGGATGCGAGAACTCAGGTACACGTTCTTGACTTGGTTACAGTAAATAGGAGTTTGCAGATAACAAGTAGGGGTTAATCCTGGGTGGATTAGCAGGAGTTAGGAAAGGCGGAGCAGAAGAGGTGGGTTTTGAGGAGGGAGTTGAAAGTGTGGAGGGTGGGGGCAAGGCGGACGAGGGCAGGGAGGGAGTTCCAGGCGTGCGGGGCAGTGAGGAAGAAGGGACGAAGGCGGTTGGAGGAGCAGGGGAGGCGTGGGAGGGTGAGGGAGGGGATGGAAGAGGAGCAGAGTGCTCGAACAGGGGTTTAGAGGGAGATCAGAACATTGAGATGGGGAGAGCAAGTTTATGAAGGGCTTTGTAGGTGAAGACAAGGAGCTTGTGCAGAATACGCTCAGGAAGGGGAAGCCAGTGGAGGGAGGAGAGGAGAGGAGAGGCTGCACATGGTCAAAGCAACAGGCTAGGTGGACGATCCTGGCAGCAGAGTGTTGAACAGAGATGAGGGAAGCAAGGTGAGAGTGGGGAAGGCCAGCGAGGAGGCGGTTTCAATAGTCAAAGCGTGAGATGACTAGGGCGTGGATGAGAGTTTTGGCAGAGATACTGCAGGAGTATTCAGTAGGGGATAACCAAACAAATTTATTTAGTATTGAGCCCTTGTTATGCACAGGGTTGGGGCACCCACTGAAGGATATGGGCCAAGTGGTATCAAATCCCCTTGTAGCTGTGGCCAATGCCATTGTGGCCAAGGTATTTAGGGAATCAACTAATATTAAATTGGCTAATTCTAAACTAAGTAATTCCAATATAGTTGCCCATGGAGTACCTCAGAAGCCGCTAACCACACTCAATTTGGATGGTATATTTTAGGGATGGGCGAAAAGATTGCGGTTCGGGTCCAGCCATTCAGTTCACTGCGTTCGGTTTGGCCGTTTGGTTAGTTTGCCGGGTTTGGCTGTTTGATTTGGCCGTTCGGTTCGGATTCGGCCGTTCGGGAAATGTTTTGTTATGGTTTTTTTTTTTTTTTTATATGGTGGTTTGGTTTTTTATTTGGTTTTATATGGTTTTTGGGTTTTTTTGTTTTTATATGGGTTTTTTAATTTAATTTTTTAATCTAATAGTATATATATATATCTACACTAAATCTAACTGCTATTAACTAGTCTAAATGCTATGAACTAAATGGATTATCTAATAAGTACACAGGCCTACTCCTACAAACACTAAAACTAAATCAC
>QEPC01009550.1:841950-856178 GCA_003113815.1 Sphenodon punctatus
GCCTGCTGTTCAGGAACAGTGACTAGCTCAGAAGGTGTTGGGAAGGGGGGAGGCAGATAGTTTCATTTCTTGCAAGCCTCTCCACCCCTGGTGCCTGGAAGTCTGCTCCTCAGCTGACTACCCCTCCCTGTCAGGTTTGACCTTCCAGTGACCTTTTTTTGCCACCCGAACGCTATCCGAACTGACTGAACTGTTTGGTCATTTTGACGTTCGGAATTGAGTTCGGCTCGGTCAGTTCGTGTTTGGATTCGGGTTCGGGTTCGATCATCTGAACAGGCCGAGTTTGGGCCGAACTCCGAACTTCCGAACTGCGTTCGCCTATCCCTAGTATATTTAGATGGAGCCCCCAATATGAGAATATTGCCACTATGCCAACTACCAAAGTCTGGCCACAAGAAACTTGCAATCAATGGGCTCCTAGTTTGATTTTTTCACATAAAGAAAAGTAGGAAATTAAGATTCTTTCATGAGTCTTCTATGACTAACACTGATTTCCTTCATTTTCTTAGATACTACGTGGATATTGATATAAGAGTACCAGATTTACTACACCCCCGCCCTCTCTATAACACCCACCAGTTTTTGAGATTGGAGATTACTTTCAGCTCCTATGAGGTAGTTTGGAAAATACAATGATTATTTAAAGGTCAGGGGGTATTTGTAAGGAAAGTGGAAAATACTTTAGCCAGAGCTTTGTTTTTGTGTGTCAATAATGAATCCTGTACTCCAGTAAGTAGGGACTTCTCTGGGGATTTTTCTGCCCATCCGTGCCCTGCTCTGGAGCAGCATTTATTGGAGAGTGCTCCTCCAAAAATGTCTTCTCTTCAAAAAGAGATTGACACGATACACTTGGACCCCGTTGTTCATTTAGATGTTCCGCGAGTAAAGGATGTTTCAATACAGACACTATCAGGTAATTTAATATCTAATAATATAGAGCCTGTAAGTAGATATTTGCTTGTTGATCGAGAAGTTAATAGTTCTAGTATAGGTGGCTCTCAATTTTGCATGCAGCAAGATTGTGAAGTATTGTCCTCCACAGTAAGCTCCCAGGCTGACTCTGTGGTGTTAGATACAGCCTATGAGACCAATAGCGTGGTTGGATTCCGCACAATTGATTCAACTGCCTCCACTGAGGAAATGAGCTACCTGTAGGGCTGGTGAGAATTTGGTGAAGTCCCTGCCTGATATTAATCATAAGGATCCTATGTCTAATTCTGTTTTTGATTATATTTTAACAAACAACGTGACTGATGTTGTTGCCAGCAATCTGAATATATTAGTGGCATCTCAAGGCTTTGGCCAAGAAACTTTAGTGGAGGATGGACAGTTGAGTCCATTTGCCCTGGCAGATGGCGATTCATACTGACTATCTGCCCAAGGGTCCCCCCCATGCCCATATATTATCTTGGAATATCAAGAGTTTGTTTAGTAAACTTTTGGATATGGATTTTTTGACCTTTTTGAAAAATTATAATGTTTTATGTCTCCAGGAAACGTGGCTTTCCGATAATGATTTGGGGCATTTGAATTTATTGAATGCGCAAGTCTTTACCAATCCTGCCAGTAAAGTTTTTGCTAAGGGAAGACTGATTGGTGGGGTGGCGACTGTTTTTAAAAAAAATCCTATTAAAGGTAATGTGGAAAGACTTTTGCCCAAATTCAAGCTAGGGGTTGTGTCACAGTGGGTTCTTTCCTCGCAGTTTGTATACACTATTTACATCCTCCCTGATACTTCTCAGTACTATGAGAGTAATTGTTGGGATTCTTTACAAGCATTGAGCAACTTGAAATTCATTTTCTCGAAGCTGTAATATTACTTATAGGTGACTTTAATGCCAGGATAGGTGTTCAGTCATATAACGATCTTGAAGCTAGCATGCTTGACCAGTATACTATCCCCGATAGATCGTCGAGGGACTCTGTTTGTAAGAAAGCTGGGAGGAGCTTGCAGGAGTTATTAATCTCAAACAACATGCTGATATGTAATGGCAGGTTCCCTAGGGATCCGGTGGGTGATTTTACTTTTAATTCAGTTATAGGGAGCAGTGTTATTGATTATATAATCTTAGCCCTTGAAAAGTTTCATCTTTGCCAGGATTTTGAAATTATTATTAGGCCATAGAGCCAGCACAATCCTTTGGCGATTGCTTCTTGGTAGTCCTGAAACTTCTAGCAAGCCAATTGAAAATATTACTGGCAGAATAAGGAAAAAATGGACTTATGCAAGTGATGTGGCTTTTATGATAATTCTTCAGCAACAACAGTCATTGCGGTTGCTGGATCATCTTCATTTGATTTCATCGTCTGATGCAATTAACCTTTTTTATAATGAGTTGGTAACATTGTTTGACGATCTGGTTTCAAATCCAGTAAAGTTGCAAACTGGACAGGCTAAGGGATTAACTCACAAATGGTTTGATAAAGATTGTCAATTATCTAAGGTTTCTTTAATCCTGGCTAAAAGGGAATGGTGCTCAGACAATTGTTTGGCAAAATGGACTGCTTTTAAANATCTGTAGATCCTATTGTACTATGGAATAAAGCTTCAGTTTCTTGGAGAAATCATTCACCTTAGTGACTTTCTGGCAGCCAGTCAACCAACCAACCAACAAAAACTGCCAACTAGTGGAATCTTTTTGCTTCTAACTTGGGAGCTGGGGGAAGAGGTTGGAAAGTGAAGAGAAATTTATCCAAAATTTAGCTTTTGCCAAGAAACCAGTTTTCTATGGTAGATTCTGTAGCTTACTAAAGAGTTTACTTTACTAAATGACTCTGTAATCTTTAATGTCATTCAGTGGCAGCTAAATAAATATAGGGCAACCTGGTCATAACATGGTATTTGGGAACCATTCCTCACATTGCATTACAACTGGATTAATGCTATAACGGAAATGTTTAAATCTTGCATCTTTGGATTCCCTGAATGATCCCATTGTGATTTTAACTGAAAAACCAAGGGTACTGCATTTTTTATAACACACTGGGAGCTACACCTCACACTGCCTTACGCTAAATTATGTGCATTATAACAAGGTTGTATTGTATAAAGAAGTAGCTAATAAATCAAACTTGTGGTATCAATGACTAATAATGTAGTCATTTACACTTACTTATTAGAATCACTACTAATATATCTGTAAGGTAGTAGCTAAATAGGAACGGCTTGTGCCAAGCTTCCACTCCAACAGCAGCAGTCAGAAGGTATACTCCTACTAGCATCTATAGGGAAAAGGATAAAACTATTTGAATCTTTCAGTTATACAGGCAAGTTTTAAATGAAGAAGAAAAAAAAATCTACTCCAGCATAAATTCAGGAGTAAAAATATCCCTCCCCTTCCCACCCCCCACCCCCCATAATAAGGTTTGACCATGGAACACAACTAAATATTTGAAGAAGTCTGCATCTTGTTGAGCTTGTTTTTTAAAACAGGAGCTTCTCTGGTAATGTGTGTTATATTCCATGCTTCTTCCAGAAACTGCAAGTCTTAAATCTTTCAGTAAAGCCATGCTTTACAATGAAACTGCAGACATCATCTATATTACAGATTTTCAACTTTTAATTAGTTTAACTTTCCCATCCCGCCTCCCTCCCCCCCCCCCCCCAAAAAAAAAATAGGGCACTATCCTGAATCACTCCTTCTGTATGCGGAAGACATTGTTTTTCTTTCACAAACTGCTGCAGGGATCCAAAGGTGCTATAAGGCATCTTCCCAAGGTCATCCCTGAAAGGGAACAAAGATGGAAGTTAATGAGGGGCTCCCCCTCCCCCCCCCCCCAAAAAAAAAATAGGAGACTATCCTGAATCACTCCTTCTGTATGCGGAAGACATTGTTTTTCTTTCACAAACTGCTGCAGGGATCCAAAGGTGCTTAAGCTATTTGGAAGTGTTCTGTAAAGAGAACAATATGGCAGTTAATACTCAAAAAACGCAAATTATGGCATTTGGCAAGGCGATTGGTAGGAATACATGGGGCTTTGGTTAAAAAAAAATTAAATCTGGTATCCTCATACACCTATTTGGGTATGTGTATAACGCAAAATGATTCTTGGCATAAACACTTTCCTTATTGTCCATAAAAGCAAGAACTTCTGCTGGGGTTATATTAAGATTTTATTGCTCTTCTAAACAATCCGATGCCACTCTAGCTCTGAGAGTTTTCAAAGCGAAATCTATTGCACAGATCCTATTCGCAGCAGAAATTACATATATTTCTTTTAATAATAAAATCGAAGTCCTTCAGAATTTTTTCATGAGGGGTATTCTTGGGATGCCAAACTCTTTACCAGCAGCCCCGATGAGGCTTGAGTTAGGGCTTTTACCCTTGAAGGTTGTTGCCCAAGAGAGGGCCCTGCTCTTCTGGTACAAGGTGAGACAAATGGATGCAAATAGATTGTCCACACTATGTCTAAAAGAACAGATAGCGTTTAGTAGAAACGGGTCTTATAACTGGTGGAAAGATATCTCTGATCTGTTGAAAATCTTGGGTTTTCCTGAGCTGACTAGAGATTCTACTTTGCCCTTGCCATCTCATTGGAAACAGCGATTAAGTGATTTATCTCTACAAGAAGACCGTGCCAATATACAGACGATTAAATCTAGCTTTTTGTATGCCAAATTTGGCCTGCTGTTGGGCCCTGCTAAATATGTAACTTCTTTAAGAGCGTTTTATTTACGTAGAGCATATTCATCAGCTAGGTTTCAAACACTGGACTCTGCTTTGTTAAGAGGCAGATATGCTGCCCGTCCCCCTGGAGCATAGATTATGCCCCTGTAATTTGAATGAGCTTGAGGATTTAGAACATGTTTTTTTATACTGTCCATTTTACTCTCAAATAAGGGAGAAATAGCTGGGTCTTTGGATTAATGAGAAGGCTTTTTGGTCCCCTGAGCAGATTCTTCTATTTCTGTTGGATAGTTTAGATTATAATATTATTTTTGCTGGAGCTAATTATGTATATCGATCAAGTAAAAAAAGAATGCAATTGTGTGTGTTCTAAAATAGCCACTCCAGGGTTTTGCCTTGGGCCTTTTTATTTTGACTTGACCATTGCCTATGTATAATATTATTTTGTTTGTTATTTGTGTCTTGCTTTAAATGTGAGTCGTGTCCCACTATGTGTTTTGTCTTGTTTGTATTTGTGTTATTTGGTGTATATGCCGTAAATAAATTACTACTAATAAAAAATAAAAAAATAATAAAAATACAAAAAATTTAGAAAAATCATTGTGCGTGTACAAAAGCTCTACGATCCATTTTAGAAAAAGGCAGCTGGCCTGCGTATGTGCAAAATGGCCTTGGCGCAAATGCAGACTGACTACCCTTTTCCAAAAGCCACCATTTTGGAAAAGGGTGCGTATACGCAGAATGGTCTGGAGGCCATCTTGTGTATGTGTGATTTATTTTATTTTTTATTTTTTAAATAGATGTTAAAACTGAATCTGCAATGTAATGGGTGTGTTGCCACTGTTGCGGTTCAGTATGGATTAATCCGTAATGGCTGTTACGAGCAGTTATGGATTAATCCAAATCCGTAATGCCCACCTATACAAATTACTGGGGATCTATACCATTGGTACATAAAAATATACCCTAAGGAGGAATGCTACAGATCCCTGCACAGAGCAATTTCTCCCCATATCTCTGCATACTCCTCCGGCTGGGTAGTTCTACCGTTGACCGCCAGGAGGCAGATGAGCATTTTTCTTTTCTGCGCCTGCGTCACGGTTACTACCCGGCTATCTCGCCAGTCCTTCATCTGCCTCTGGACCGTCGGGAGGCTGTTTCGGGACCCACAGGTCCCCAATTCAAAAGGAAGCAGGCAGAGAGATAGAAAATAGGAAGCCCAGGAGGAGGCTTCGACGGGGCAATTGGGGAGGCGAATCCGGACACTGTCACGGCTCGCCAGATAGGCCGGTAAGAAGTTACCTAACTTTTCCCCGCCGGCTCCCTCGCACAGCGCCGGGGAGCAGGGGAGGCTGCAATCAGTCCCTGTTAGAGGTCATTATTCCCCGCGGCACTCCCCCCGCCTCAGGCTGGGACCAATCCGCTTGGACCCGAGCCAGCTATACCGAGACCCAGACATGAGCTCAGCAGAGGGTACTATACCACCCCCTCCTACCCCCGCGAGCGGGGCAAGGACTACGGGCTCGGAGCAAGGAGAACAGGGGGACCAAACCCCTTCCTTAGCCTCCATAGCTAAAACTATGGAAGAGATGATGGGGGTGATTAGAAACTTAAATCAGCCTGAAAAGAAGGGGAAACGAAAGAGAGAGTCCCCCACGGGGGGCCCCTCCCCCAAGGCACCGAGAGCAGGCAAAGCTCCCAGGCAGGGAAAAAAGAATAAATCCCCACTAGGGGGAGCCGGCCTGCAATATTTACTGTCCCCTCAGGGCTCTGAGGAGGAGGATTGCCTAGCAGAGAACAGGCAGGCAGACAATAATCAGACAACGTCTGAATCTGAATCAGGCTCTTCACAGGAGAGCGCTGAACTAGAAGAGGGGGAATGCTCTGATACCCTCCCCCCAGATCCCAGAGAAAGAAACAGACAATTCCCTAACCAGTATAGGGAAGAACTGATGAGACACGTTATTAAGACTCTCAACCTTAAGGAAAGAGCTAATAAGGGGGAATCCTCAGACTCAGAGGAGGAAGAGACCAGGGATTACCTTCCCTCGGTACATGGCAGGGATCAGGGCATACCACTAGACAAAACATTCGAAAAGATTGTATTAGAAGAATGGAAGTGCCCTGATAAATCACACAAAATGCCCAGAACTCAGGACACTCTGTATGCATTTTCTAGGAGGAAAGAACCTCTCTTTAAGAGCCCCAAGATTGATGCGGCTGCAGCCTCACTGGCGAGACAAACTGTATTCCCAACAGAAGGGGATTGTCACCCTCGGGACACCACTGACAGGGGGGTGGACTCAGCCCTCAAGAGAGCGTCAGACTCCACAGCAGCATCCCTAAAAATTAATATTGTAGCTTCTTATGTTTCCAGAGCCTTGTTAGCATGGATGCAGGAAGCTCAGGACCCTGAGCTACCTGAAAAAAGAGCAAAGAAGCTGTCATCCCGCATCTGCATGGCCACGGCCTTCTTAGCAGATGCAACTACAGATGCCCTAACCTGGTCCGCCAGGGCTATGGCAAACGACATAGCAGCCAGACGACGCATCTGGTTACGCACCTGGCAGGGGGATGCCACTGCCAAGAACCTTCTCACGGCAGCACCCTACAAGGGTTCCAAACTCTTTGGAGTGGGCCTAGAAAAAGTCCTGGAGGAGGCCAACTCTAAGGATAAAGCTAAAACCCTTCAACAAGTGGCTCCAAAAAAGGGATTTTTTCGTGGCTACCCCTTCAAATTTAGAGGCTCCGGAGGCACCTCAAGAAGAACATACAACCAAAACCACAGAGATTTCTCCACCGGATTCTCCTTCAGAGGAAGGGGTTCGAGACCTGGGAGATTCGACAAAAGAAGACAAAGAGGCTACGGATCCACCCACCACAAACAGGACGCATGACTATGCATCCCAGGAGGTAGGAGGAAGGCTCCAACTATTCAAAGACAGATGGGAAGCCTCGATCTCAGATGCCTGGGTCCTTTCCTCAATATCGGAAGGCTACAAAATAGAGCTGGAACGCACTCCCAGACAAAGATTCATCCCATCCCCAGTCCTCAAAGACCTACAAAAACACACAGCTATGACAAACGAAATCAAAAGATTACAAGTCATCCGGGCAATAGAAAAGGTACCAGAACAAGATCATTCCTCAGGCATCTATTCCATCATATTTCTGGTAGCCAAGAAGGTCGGGAAATGGAGAGCTGTTCTCGACCTCAAATCACTGAACAAATATGTGAAAACACGCAGATTCAAGATGGAGACGGCAATGTCAGTGTGCCACACCCTGCAGAAGGGAGACTGGATGACATCTTTAGACCTGAAGGAGGCCTATCTGCACATACCAATATGGAGACCACACAGGAAATGGATCAGATTTACCTACGACAAGCAACACTGGCAATTCAGAGCTCTACCCTTCGGCCTATCCTCAGCTCCAAGGACGTTCACGAAGATCCTGGCCCCACTAATAGCCAACCTACGCAGCAGGGGGATCCACATTTATGCGTACCTGGGCGACCTTTTGATCAGAAGCAACTCCCCCGACAGAGCGAAGGAACATCTACACACAACAATTCAGTACCTAGAGAGGCATGGATTCCTCATAAACAAGGAGAAGAGCCATCTGACCCCCACACAGACATTAGAATACCTAGGAATCCTAATAGATACCTCCTTAGACCTCGCATTCATCCCAACAGACAGACAACAAAAGATTCGACAACGAATCAGACTCCTCCAACATCAAAACCGCATGAGACTCAAGCCACTAGCGAGCCTGTTAGGACTCCTAGTATCCTGCATAGGACAAGTGACATGGGGTCGCTACAACCTTCGTCCCTTGCAGAGGCGGCTAAGGAGTTTTCAAAGAGAGCTCACGCTAGGTCTAAATCCGTGGGTCACCATACCACAGGAATTAAAAGACTCAATGTCCTGGTGGTTAAAACCAAGAACCTTCCTAGAAGGGGTACCACTATCAGAACCAACGAGAGTAGTGATAACAACAGATGCCAGCCTCGTGGGTTGGGGAGGACACTCAGGGACCCACACGACCCAGGGCCTCTGGTCCAGGAGAGATGCGACAAAGAGGATAAACGTCCTCGAACTGAAAGCCATACGACTGACACTACAACACCTACACCCAACCTTTACCTCACACCACCTCCTGGTGTACACGGACAACGTGACGGCGAAAGCCTACGTCAATCACCAGGGGGGATCGAGATCGAGGGAGTTAGCTCAGGAAGCAACGAAATTATTCGCGTGGGCCCAGATACATCTATCATCACTGAAAGCTCTCTACATCAAGGGCCAGGACAATACATGCGCAGATTGGCTGAGCCGACAAACCATCGACCCACACGAATGGGCACTAGACAGGTCAGTGTTCCAACAGCTAGTGACATGGGTGGGTCTACCTCTGATGGACCTATTCGCCACCAAGGAAAACACACAAGTCCCCCGCTTCATATCATGCCTCTGATGCAGAGAGGCGAAAGGGACGGATGCACTGAACTGCCCGTGGCCCGAGGGACCCCTATACGCATTTCCCCCCATTCCACTTATACAGAAGACAATAACCAAAGCAATCAGAGAGAAGTCACATCTACTTCTGATAACACCATGGTGGCCAAGGAGACCATGGTTCTCAGAACAAATAGAAAGAAGCAACGCCCAATATCAAAGACTACCGCTCACACCAACCCTGTTGACTCAGGGACCGATAACTTGCTCAGAGATACACACTCTAAATCTGACAGCATGGAACTTGAACGATCCGCACTGAGAGCGAGAGGCTATTCAGAGGCGGTACTAAATACAATACAACGTTCCAGGAGACCCGCCACCAGGAGAAGCTACAGGGCTACCTGGAGAACTTTCGCAGAATGGTCAACTCGTAGGAATCAAGACCCGACCAAGGCGGGAGTAGCACAAGTCCTCGAATTTTTACAAATGGGACTGGACAAAGGTCTTAAGGCAAACACGCTGGCCAGACAAACAGCGGCCATAGACTCAGTTCTTTGAGCAGTAACCAATAGAACAGTGTCAACTCATAGGAATGTTAGGAGGTTCCTAAGAGCAGCCAGAAGCTTAGCTCCCCCGGTGGTACATAGGGTTCCATCATGGGACCTCAACCTGGTCCTGGACGCCCTCACCAAACCCCCTTTTGAACCTCTAAAACACATATCCCTTTACTTTCTAACCTTAAAGGTGGTTTTCCTAATAGCAGTCACGTCAGCGAGAAGGGTATCGGAACTGGGAGCGCTGTCCATGGAGGACAACTTCTGTATCTTTCAGAAAGATTCAGTAACCCTAAGATTAGACGAAGCCTTCATTCCCAAGGTAAACTCCCTCTTCCACAGGTCACAGGAAGTTATTCTGCCCTCTTTTTGTCCCAATCCGACACACCAAAAAGAAAAGGTTTGGCATAAACTAGATGTAAGAAGGGCTCTAAAGATTGATTTATCCAGAACTAAGGGATTCAGACTATCCACAGCCTTGTTTATAAATTTCAGGCAAGGTCTTCAGGGTAAGAAAGCTACAAAGACTCTAATCTCTAAATGGCTAAAGCAGAGTATCTCTGAAGCTTACAAAGCGAAGGGGAAGATCCCTCCCCTTCAGATTTGGGCGCACTCTGTGAGGAGCGCAGCCACATCATATGCGTTCAAAGCAAGGGCCTCATACAAAGAGATATGCAGAGCAGCCACCTGGGCTTCTGTACATACATTTGTGAGACATTACAAAATTAATACCTTGCAATCTGCAGAGGCTGCGTTTGGCAGAAGGATGCTACAGGCGGTACTAGACACCCCCAGTGCTGCTGGCTCCCACCCTTAAAATTGGGACAAATTGCTTGGGTACGTCCCAGCCGGAGGAGTATGCAGACATATGGGGAGAAAAGAGAATTGGTCACCTACCTTCGGTGAATTCTTTTCTCACATATCCTCTGCATACTCCTCCGTCCTGCCCTGCCAAGCAGAATGGTTAGTAACTGGGGGTGTGGGACAAGTCTAAGTTATAGTAGTTAAGGCTCAACTGAAATCTTTCAAGTTCACTTGTTAAATTACATAGTTAAGGTTGTCAAATTGTTAGAAAGGGGGCTTCCCTTGTTATCAGTTTTCCAAGTTTTTTGATAGTAGAACGAGTTTCGGCTTGCAAACGGACTGGCGAGATAGCCGGGTAGTAACCGTGACGCAGGCGCAGAAAAGAAAAAAACTCATCTGCCTCCTGGCGGTCAACGGTAGAACTACCCAGCCGGAGGAGTATGCAGAGGATATGTGAGAAAAGAATTCACCGAAGGTAGGTGACCAATTCTCTTTTCTCTCTAAGACTACTTTGTCACAGCAGAATATGCAAAACAAAAACAGACTCTCGCCAGAGTCGGCAATCTACACTTAGAGACCACTGCAGGGGATTTTGCCATCCTGCCTTAAGTTAACAGGCAATTTTGCCTTTGCTGTGGTGGCCCCTCAGTGTGGAACTCACTCCCCCTTATGTGTACATCTTGGTTCCTCCCTCCTTACCTTTAAAAAGCACCTGAAGATTTTTATTCTCTCTCTCCCTGTGATCAAATATTCAAAGAACTTTTTGTTGAATGATGTTTTTATACTAATAAAGGCCATGTTTTTTAGAAGTCCTTGGTAATATTCAGTATCTACAGTCTCTTGGGTTTGAAAGTCACTTACAGTTCCTGCTTTGACTTCTGCCTGCCTGCACCCAGATGCATAGGTGGGTTGGGGAAATGCACTTTTCTGAGGGCCTTCCTTAGAATGCACGGGGCCCAGGCCATGGCCCTTATTGGGCCTGCATAATTCAGGGCTGAATTTCACCCTGACAGAATTGTCCTCTTATTTGCTATGAATGATACTCATCTCTACAAATACTGATTATTCCGATTCTGAGTGTGGGTCCTTGTGATCCTACAAACAAATGTGCTGGAGTGCACCAATGAGCTTGTGAAGACTCCCACTTAAGTCACTGGGACTCTTTGCAGGTGCTAGAGTTCATAGTCCCCCACCTGTTTTCAGGATTGGGGCCATGTTGATTAGAAATGGGATGGCCAAAAGAATCTAGTGCGAGAGATCGTGTTACCAACTCATTAGAGGGAATGCACTGTGATAACTGTAAAACGAGCTTCCACACTCACCCATCTTGCACATCTAATTTGCTAGGTTTCATTTATTAGTGTAGCCTCAAGTACGCAGGCACTTGTGTTGGACTTTCTTTAAGAAACAAAAACATTAACCCTCTAGTACACCACCTGTTTGCGCTTCATTGTTAACTCGAAGGCTTTTTTTTTATTGGCTAAGTTCTGCTTTTCATGAACTTGGTTCTTTATTAACATGCAGGCTGCAATTCTGTTTCTCTTTGCTAGTCGTGGACTCTGTTTGTCATTAATACCGTCCATGCGTCTGCTCTTTCCTCCGTGACATTTTTAAAAGAAAGAAAGCTTCCCCCCCCCCATTCTTTTTAGAGCTATGTACCGTTAGTTTGTGGCCCTCTCCTTGTGCTTTTCCAAATGTCCTTGATTTAGCTTACAATATGTAATTACCGCCAAACAAGTTAATTGCTTTCAAAGTGTCCAAAATTCCCTCATTTCATTTGCTTTCATTTACCAACCTTCATTATACAGCCAGTGTTCCATATAAACACAAATGATTGTTAATGAATGCCTAATGTAAGATTCATTAGAAAATCAGGTTAATGGCTAACAATGAATATTTGAGCTACTTGGTACTTTCAAATATAGTTGTTGTTTTTCCTTTGTTGATCCCAATACTTTTTTTCATTTACAAAGAAATCTTACCTGTACTTAGCTTAACTTAAATGTTTTGAGATCAAGTCTTTGTAGAATCCCTATAATTGCTCCCACACTGCAGGTGCTTTGTCCTTTAAAAGAAGCATTGCATTCTTATTAAGAAAGAAACCTTAACTTGGTGGCAGCCGGTTTGCGGAGAGTCGATTCTTAAAGCAATAAGGCGGCCACCCATATCTGATTTCCTACTCCAAAGAACCATTTTATTTTAATAAGAGCCCAGAACACGTGATTATAAATTTGGAAAAGGGGACCTTGTTGGCTTTTATTTTAAAATAGAGAACTTCTTTTTGTATTTTTCAGGCTGTCCCTCATTACACTACTTTTGTGAGTGGTGCAACTCTGTGGGATAGAGGTGTTTACCATGACACTGTAAGTATAATCACAATATCACTGTACTCCATTAATTATTGCTTACATCCTCCGCATGGTTGCTCAGTCCATCTTCATTACCCATTTCATACGGGGTCAGCATATGTAAAAGGTTTCTGGGTTAAAGAGACTCGCATGCAGATCCTCCACCAATGGGCCCATTTCAACCTAAGAGAATATTCCCTCCTCTGTCTACAAAGGGACCTTTTCCCACTTGTATGGGACTTTTGTTAAATATGGAGCAAATGAGACTTGGTCCAAAATGTAACTCAGAAAACACAGTGATGGGCTTCTTTAAGTATCCAGAGAGATGATCCGATAAACATGAACAGCATCCAAATAAACAAAGTGTCAGCAACCGGACAGACCAGACAGCGTGGCCAATGGGTATGGCTATAAAAATGGATGTTGGGAACTATAGGCCTTGAACCAGTGTTCCTGAGGCTTGCAGTTAGTGGCTAGTACAACAGCATTGCCTAGTATTTAACCTTGCTTTGATCCATCAGCTAAAGAGTTCCTCCTCAGTTGCCTATACCATACCACCTGCTCACCTAATTGGCTGCTTCCTGACATAAGACCACCCAATGGAAAGAGGAAGCTGGGCAGAACTCTTTCCAAGGTATTTGGGGTGTAGCTGTCCTTCTTATATCCTTATCTCCTGCCTTCCAGCAGTTCTGTCCTAGGCAGAACTGCACGGCTTTTTGTGGGAGGAAAACTGCATTCTCGCCTTCAGAGGTCAGTGCCATGCTTTTGGAAATGACTGCCACCAGAGAGCCAGGGCACCTACATGTGGCCAGTGCCAGAGTGCCAGGCCCCCTGCATGCTGCCAGAATCCAGAGTAGGTGGGCTGCTGCCTTCACTAGAGGCAGCTTGCCCCACCACTCTACTGCCAAAGCAAGGTTACCACTGCTGCCATTTACCACCAGTAGGGGAACTGCTTTGGGGGCCTGAGTTGGGGAAAGACTTATTGGACAAGGGACAGGGCTTATTGGGTTAATTGGTGGGGCAAAAAGTCCCCTCTTTGCCCCTTGAAATGTTGAGAGGTCCCTTTTCTTCCTTTGTTGCAGGGAATTCTTGATCTCTTCAGCGTTGTCACTAATGTTACTGTCAGGGTAGGACGGGGAAGGGTACCCAAAGGGGCCCGGGCACGGGGGCAAGGGTCCAGGGGGGTAGGCCGCCTCTCTCCCAGGCGTATGGAAGGCTCCCGGTATTCCCCTCAGGTTCGTAGGTGGGCTTTCCTCGAGGTCTACGAGGCAACCCGTATCATCATTGGGGGGGAGAGAGGTATTGCCACCAGGGGAGGGGAGAGGGACAGGTAGCCTGGCACACAGGAGCGTCACGCCACTCAGGGGATCCCGTACCCAAGTGATGGCCTCGTGAGGAGGGAAGTGCTCCAGGTGGAGGGAAGGCAGG
>QEPC01009550.1:885144-908002 GCA_003113815.1 Sphenodon punctatus
ATGGTGGGTTACCTCCCCCTTTTGAAATCCCCCTTGGAGAGGCCGGCTTATCTTTCTGCGGATATTCCTTTTAGGGGGAAGTACCTATTTATGTGCGCGAGGCTAAATGCCCTACCCTCTGCCCTCTATGAGGGGCGTTTGAGGGCTATACCTTTTGCTGATCGATTGTGTCCCTTTGATGCTGAAAGTGTGGAGACGGTCCACCACATATTATGCAATTGCCATCTTTATGACGTTATTCGCACAGAGCTTCTTGCTCCGTTCTTCCGGAGGCTCCCAGGGAGAACTGAGTGGAGCCTCCAATTATTTGCCTTGGCAGACATGGATCCTGCAATTACAACAGTGGTGGCTCACTTTCTGATGCGAGCATTTAAATTGAGGACTCTGTTTGTAAACTTTAAGCAGCCTATTGACGGTTAGCCTCGGGTCTGTATTAGGAGTCTTATTGGCATATTGTCAAAATTATTATTATTATCTGGTATTTCTTTAGTCAACCGATGAGGAAATTGGATATTTGGCAATTAGTGTAATTGGGTTGTGGTTGCTGGGGAAATTAGTTATATAGGCTGGCCCGGGTTGTTTTCCTTTCCCTTATGGTTGTATTTCTTTGGATTAGATTGTTGTTTTTAGGTTGTATGTGTTATATTTTTATGCTTTTCTGGCTTCGGCCGCAATAAATATATATACATAATGACACTGAGAGGATGGTGCTGTAGATTGCTTGTTTAGATTATTGAACAGCGAAAAAGACTGTCATAAGATAGCATCCTGCCTGTGGGGCTTGCAGTGAGGGAGATGAAGTGTAAGAAATCCTGAAGTGAGGAATAAGTATTATGATGCATTGCCTCCTTCTGCCCTGAGGTTCCCTGCACTAAGGTGATCTGCAGGAAGCTTTGAGTCTGCATCCTTCTGTTAAAACGGGCTCCCATAGCACTCATATATTTGTGTGTGGATATGTGCCCACTTCATATCTCTTACCAACAGATTCACTAGAGCTAACGTTTAACTAGAGAGCTCATGTTTCCAAACCTTAGTTACTTTCATTTTAGTGATATGGATTCATTGTTGATCAATCCAGATTTTAAACTGGGTAGAGGGCAGGTGGGGTAAGTCTCTGCAAGATGCAGCCCGAAAAAAGTCACTTCCTCAGGGAATCGGCTCCATGTGTTCTTCGTTATACAATGAATATCCCTACACCATATTCATACAATGTCCATATCCTACAGGCCCTGGGCTCCTCAAAGTAAGCCCCCTGCTCAGGCACTGTCCCTCCTCAGAGCCAGAGCCACCTCTCTCTCTCTCTCTGCCAGTCTGCAGTGGTAACTATACTACTCATGGCTGTGTAGGCTGCCGGCTCATCCGCCTTCACCCTGCAGCCAGTAGAGCAAACCCTCTGCTCAGGTAACTCACTATGAGTGGGGGTGATGGGGAGACAGAGCCCAGCTCAAGTCTCCCAATCCCCCTTGTCTGAGGCAGAGTACCTCCTTAGCTCCTGCCTGTTCCACAGCTTCTCAGCTGTCTCCCTTGCAGCTCTCCTTATCAGAGGCAGCACTTTCCCGTAGCTCCTGCCTCTTCCAGGTCTCCTCCAACACTGAGCCCAGCTCAATAGCTTTTAGCCCTAGGACTGGCTCCTGCCATGCCCAAGCTCAGCTGCATTACTTCAGGCACTGTCCTTCACTGTGCGTAATGCCTGGAACACTGCTAGCACTCACAGCCTGGCTGATGCTAGCTTCCTTAAAGGGCCAGCATTTCCATAAGACTGCATCCTCCTGCCATACAGATAGTTTATATTGAAGATATAACTTGACGTTGATTCCCTTGCCAGTTATTGGCCCCTTTTTAGGTAAGATTATTAAGCGGGTGGTGGCCCAGCAGCTGCAGAGGCATCTACAGTGCACTGGTTATCTGGATCCCTTTCAGTTTGGTTTTCATCCGGGCTATGGAATGGAGACTGTGCTTGTGGCCTTGGTCGATGACCTTCACCGTGAATTAGGTCAGGGTTGTTTGACCTTGCTAATTTTGTTAGATCTGTCAACTGCTTATGATACCGTTGACCATGAGATGTTGGTGACTTGCTTGGGGGATTGAGCTGGAGTGGGAAGGATTGTCCATGACTGGTGCCGCTCCTTCCTGGCTGGGAGAACTCAGCATGTGGTGCTTGGGGATTGTTCTTAATCTCCACAGGACTTCATATGTGGTGTCCCACAAAGTTCTATTCCATCTCCTTGCTTATTCAACGTGTATATGCAGCCACTTGGCGAGGTTGTAAGACGGTATGGGGTGCGGTGTCATCAATATGCTGATGACACCCAGCTCTGCCTCTTGTTTTCATCTGACTCAGACCTGGCAGTCTTGGTGCTTACCCGATGTCTGACGGCTGTTGGGGATTGGATGAGGGTGAGCCAACTGAAGTTGAATCCTGACAAGACGGAGGTGATGGTGGTGGGAAGGGCAATGGATGTGGTGGTTCCCATCATTGATAGGGTCCGCCCTCTGTTGGTATCCCAGGTCCATAATCTGGGTGTGCCCCTCAATCCGCAGCTCCGTCTGGATCTCCAGGTGTGGGCTGTGGCGAGGAGTACGTTTTGTCAATTACATCTGGTGCGATGACTTTGGCCATATGTTTCAGACAGTGACCTGGCCACCATCATCCATGCTTTCATTATCTCGAGATTGGACTATTGCAACGCACTCTACGTGGGGCTACCTATGGTGATGGTCCGGAGACTGCAGCTAGTGCAGAATGCTGCGACCCGTCTCCTTACGAGGACAGGTCACCGTGAGCACATTACACCAGTGCTCCAGGCTCTGCACTGCTTATAGTCTTCTGGGCCTGATTCAAGGTATTGGTTTTCACCTATAAAGTAGTAAACAGTCTTGGCCCAACTTACCTGTGGAATTACCTTATTCTCCACGCTCTGGAGCGGCCTCTGTGGTCCACTGGGGGTGCCTTTCTTGAGGTCCCCCGTGTGGCCCAGGGGGCCACTATGGAGAGGGCGTTCTCGGTGTCTGCACCTAGGCTGTGGAACTCCTTCCTGGTGGAGGCCCGGGTGGCCCCGAATCACCCCTCCTTCCATTGTATGTGTAAAACCTGGCTGTTCTGCCTGACTTTTGGCGAGGGAGATGGGGTGTAGGGTAGGATGGGGAGGAGGTGGTTTTGTGCCTTTCCTTTTTATTGTATTTTATTGTATTTTTAGGTTTTATCGATTTAATGTATTTTAATGTTGTAAGCCGCCCCAGGCTGCTTGAAGCAGGAGGGGTGGGGTAGTAAATGATTTTATAAATAAGATTGTACCATAATTGTGGCAGGGTGCCTGGCCCTTTAAGTGGTGTCAGCCTGAGAGAGACAGGCACACCTAATAGTAGGGTGGCAGCAAAGTGGCTAATTGGGGCCAGCTGGGCCTGGGGCCAGCTTGAAGCCTCAAAAGCAGAGCCAGAGAGGTCAATGGGGAGACTGCCAAGGCAAAGGCCAGAACCTGGGAAGCCCTACCAGAGAGGGACTAAGCTAGCCCATAGTTAGAAGGCTACTTGGGAGGAGGACTGTACTTGTGGGGGCTGGATGTAAGGTACCTAGGAACGGTGTAGGTAAGATACCTGGGGGGAGTGTATATGACTACTGTGAATATATATGGATGGGCTGGGATTAGACCAGATGCGGCTCCCCCCGCAGGGCGTTTGGGGCACTGCCCCCCTAGCGCACCTTGGGGGACCCCTGCTGCGCCATCAAAAAAACCAACCAACAAAAAAACCCCCACAAAACCCCATCGCCGCTTCTGACAGCCGCAGCAGCCTCTGACTGGCTTCAGAGGCTGACTGGCTTCAGAGGCTGCTGCGGCTGTCAGACTTTATCTCCCTTCCGGGATCCACTCTCAGAGCGGCTCTGAGAGTGGGTTCCGGAAGGGACAAAAAGGCTGAGCTGGCTCAGCCGCCCAAAACGCGTTTCCTATTGAAAACGCGATTTGGGCAGCTGAGCCCCTCAGTCCACAGCACACATAGGGCATGCTGTGGAGGGAGGGACTAGTTTTTCCATTACACTTAATGGGCGCAATGGAGCTTCTCGCCTAGGCACTTGTACAAACGCCCAGGCAAGAAGCTTTGTGCCGGGCGGCTGGGGCAGGGACCAGCGCGCATGCACGCTGCTCCCTGCCTCGTGGGTCACTCAGAGACATGGCTGGAGGCGCGCTCTCAACAGTGTGCCTCCAGCCAGCCCGCTTCCTGGACCCTGTGCTGCCGCTCCCCACCCCCCAATCTGCTGCTCAGAGCGCTGGGGGGGCGGGGGGGGGAGTGGCAAGGCAGGAGCCTGGGAACTTTTTTTGTTTTTGTTTTGTTTTAAATTGCCCGTGTGTCCTGGCTCTAGAGGAGCAGGACACATGGGCAAATTAAAGTAAGTAAAGTCCCCCTCCCCACCTCTGCCTGCAGCTTGGGCCACCAGGAACCGCCGGAGCAGCAGCCAGGTATGTAATCCCTCCCCCCACCCTGCTCCCAACCCCCTGAGGGTCCCCACACTCCATGAGGGTCCTCCCACCCTCCCCCACCCTCGAGGGTACCCCCATGCTGCTCCCACCCCCTGAGGGTCCCCCCACTCCCTGAGGGTCCCCCCACGCTGCTCCCACCCTCCCGAGGGTCCCCCCCACTGCTCCCACCCTCCCGAGGGTTCCCCCATGCTGCTCCCACTACTGAATAGGATCCCCCTGCCTGGGAATGGGATCCCCCACCTGGTTCTTTGAAGCTCACTAAGAACATAGCATAAGAAGTGCCATGTTGGGTAGACCAATGGGCCATTGAATCCAGCATCCTCTCTTGGACAGTGGCTACACTTGGTTGCTTTGAAGAAGTATCCAACAGGTATAACTATAATCTTTGAGAACTCTTGGAGAAGGGGTGAGGTGCCGAAAGACTGGAGATGGGCAAATGTTGTCCCTAACTTCAAATGGGGGGAAAGAGGGGGTGCTAGTGTGCATGTCTCAGGGATAGGTGTGGTTGGTGAGTGCTCCACCCGAGCCTACTACTAAAAGCAGTTGGAACAGCAGAAAATTAATGAGAAGCCCCAAAACTAAAGAAGACACGAAAAAGACTATAGCTAAGCAAGTAAAAAGAAGTGAGAGGCAATCAATTAAGTGCTTCTGCGAGGTGCAACAAGCCTCGCAGGAACCAGAGCTAGAAACAGAGACTGCCTCCAACATGGTGCCTGTGTCTGCTGAGGAATCCAAGGGAGAAACGGATCAGCTGACAGCCATTACCTCGCTCCTAAAAGCAATTTTAAAAGACTTGGACAGGGCCAAGAAAGAGAGAATTGTCCGCAAGGAGGATACAGCCTTCTTAAAGAGATCTTTTGAGGTTATGTCCAAGCGCCTGGACAGTGTTTCCACCAGATTGGCGCAAACTGAGAGCTGGATCAGTGTTACTGAGGACTCAGGTTTAAATGCAACAATTCAGATCCAGGCCCTGCAAATCTGTCTCACAAATATCAGTGAAATGTGAAGACCCAGAGAACTGAAACAGATGGTCCAATCTGAGATTCCTAGGGATAAAGGAAGGTGCAGAGAATCCTGACTCCAGAGAATTTATTAGAAACCTGCTAAGCGAATTATTTCCCACCGAAACGCAGTTACGAGACGCCATCATAGAGCGGGCTCACCGCACCCTAAGGCCCAAACCAGAGGTGGGTGAACTGCCCAGAGTGTTGATCGTGAAGTTCCTGTCTTTCTAGGATAAGGAGCGGATCTTTCAGCTAGTGTGAAAGACTCCTCAACTGATGTTCCAGGATGAGAGCATAAAAATTTACTCTGATCTCTCTGTAGAAACTCAGCGTAGGCGGCATGCCTGGCACAAGTATATGGATCTCCTCACTAGAAAGGGCCTCAAAACCCAATTATGGCTGCTGGCTAAATTAACTTTCTTTTACAATGTGAAAAAGAGAGTCTTTGCTGACATTGAAGCCTTTAAAAGTTTCCTACAAGCCAATTCTGGTCTGTGTGATGCAGATGCTGCTCCTGCTGAAGGTTGAGTTCTTATGAATCATTTATCTTGGGAAGAGGCTTCAAGGTTGTGTGCTTGAAAGTTTATAATGTTATGGTTGGGAAAAAAAATTTTTCTTTGTAAGGGGGGTTTCTTATATTGTTTCCTTCAGAAAAACTGAGATGGCTGCTTTTTGCTGTGTCAGGGATTATTAGTCCCTTTAATTCTACCGCCCTGGGCGGAGGGGGAGCTGACCTGTCCCGTATGACAGCGGCACTTGCTCCATGACATGGCCCAATATTGGGTATGTGAGAATCGTGTGTGTTTGTGTGACCAAAAAATAGGGGATGGGGATATGGATTAGAGAGACACAATGTTTATGAAGTTTAATTTGAGGTGTGCCTACTCATTGTGGAAAGGACATTGTCTCAGAATCACGCACAGATTGAAAGAACGTGGGTGCATAAATATTCAGCGAGAAAACAGATATGGCTGGAATCAGACTGGGTTATTTGGGGAGGCCCGTAAACTTGATCAGCTTGGCAAGAGGGTGCAGAAAGGGTACATGGATAAGGGACATGATGAGTGCACCAGGACCCATGCTGAAATGTGTGTCTATCAGTGCTAGAGGACTTAATAGTCCTGTGAAGAGAAACAGATTGATCTATCTAATAAAAGCTCTAAGAGCAGATATATATTTTTTATTCAGGAGACACATCTGACCCTGCAGGATGTGGGTAGGCTTAAACATAAATATATAAAAGAATGGCATTTTGCCTGTGCTCACAAGAAAAAGACTGGTGTTGCCATAGGGTTTCACATAAGGTTAATTTTGATTGTCAGAAGCAAGTCAAAGACCCTGATGGCAGATAGATGATTCTGGTGGGAAACCTAGAGAGAGAGAAAGAGAGTTACCTTAGTTAATATTTATGCTCCCAAGGGTAATTCGCTTGAGTTTTTCCAGAAAACTGCTAAAAAAATCAGTGGCACCACTGAAGGCTCATTGATGATTGTTGGGGAGCTAAATCTCCCCCTCTCACCCAGGGATAGGTCTGCCTTACAGCTGCTTAGTAGATGGCAGGAAGCTATCTCAGGGACGTTCAAAAACGTGGGTGTTGAAGATATCAGCAGAGTACTAGAACCCTCACACAGGGATTACACTTTTTTTTCTACTCGACATGGCACATATACCAAGATTGACCATGCCCTTCTTGGGATCTGGCCTAGTGGCCAGATGCCAGAGGTTTGCAACTCGTATGGTTACTCTATCTGAGCACAACGCCATTACCTTTGACATTGATAAGGAACAAAACAACACTCTGAAGACATATGCCTGGAGTCTCCCTTGTAAACTGTTACAAAATGAATTAATTAGAGGCAGACTACCTTGAGCACAATGATAGTCCAGATACTACGATTCATGTAATTTGGGAAGCAGCTAAGGCTGTGATCAGAGGTGAATTCAGTGCTGCTGATGCCCAATCTCGAAAGGAAAGGGCTGCTACTCTGAGGGACCTATATCAGCAACTTGGGAAATTGGACCTTAAAGACAAATAAATCCCTGTAAAAAAAGGCAAAAACAAATTCTGAGCCTCAAATGAGAAATTAATTTGATCGAGGCAGGTAAAGCTGCTACACAATTACTCAAGTCACAGGCTATGTTTTATGATAAAAGCAATAAATGTGACAGATTATTAGCTAATATGGTTAAACAAAAAATAAACAAAGCAAAAATAGGGCCAATAAAGCAAGTTGATGGACAAATAGTCACTGACAATGAAATAGCCTTTGCCTTTAGTGCTTTTTATAATTTACTATATAAGTTGCAACAATCTGATAATAATGAAATCCATTCCTTTTTGCAAGCTATTAAGCCACTTGCTATAGCCATCCGGAGGGACCTGGAGAATAAGGGTATTCAAATTGGCAAAGACACCTACAAGCTAGCACTTTACGCTGATGATATGTTGGTGTTCCTCACAGATCTAGAAAAAATCATCCATAAATTAATGCAACTTATATCTGATTTTGATGCCTCTCAGGATATAAAATTAACTTTCATAAATTGGCAGCCATTATGCACACTCAAACTGAGGAGAGATATAGGAGTTTGACTATGATTTGTCCCTTTAAACTTGAAATAGATAAAATTAAATACTTAGGAATCTTTTTGACAAAAAAAACCCCTGGCAACCTATATTTATTTAGGTAATTTCCTCTCAGTGTTAGAATCTATCAAACAGATAATGGAAACTTGGTTTCCACTTACCTGTTCATGGTTGGGCAGGATCAACTTGCTTAAAATGGTAATTATACCCAAATTATTATATAAATGTATGGTCCTACCAGTAAAGATCCCAGATGCCTTTTTTAAAGGATGCTGAAATAAGGTTAAAAAAGGGGATTTGGCTTAACAAAAGGCCCCGCACGAACCAGTACAATCTAAAGGTGGTCACACAGAGAGGTGGCATTAACACGCCTGACTTCTACTCTTCTTATAAGGTTGCCTCGATCTGAGCAGCTAGATACTGGTTCCAGAATTCATCAAACACTAAATGGGTAGGCATTGAGAGAGCTTTACTTAATGTAGTAGATTTTAAGGAGCCCTTGGTAACTCTGGTAATACCTCACCATTCGTTATTTGAGGAACATCCCTTTGCAGGGGTTGTATGGTGGTTATGGTGTAGTGTGTGTCATAAGGTGGAAACCGGTGGGGTGCTCTCCCCTTTCCTACCCATCAACAATACTGCTTTGGCGAAATCCCTAGGTTCTAGGACTGGATTACAGTTGCTCCAAACTAAGGAACTGGTCGTGGCTAGAGACATTTTATCAGGAGAGAAACGTAAGACTAAAGATGAATTGGAGTGAATGATACGAAGATCTCTTAATTGCCTAAAGTATATTCAACTGTATAGCTTCTTAATTAATTTAAAAAAAGAAAAAGTGTGTATGTTACACTAGACCAATTAAGACAATAGAAACAATTATTTTAACAAGAGCAACAACAAGAGGGTTGGTATCTCAAATCTATACCGAACTTAAGAACATTTTCTTTGTCCCTAAGAATAAATACATTGACGATCGGAGTAAAGATTTAATGTTGTATTTGAAAAAATGATGATACAAATATGGACACACATGAACAAATGTTTGGTCTCTCTGGCTATCGTTGAAACTCAGCTAAAAGCAACAATGCGCTTGTACTTCACTCCATCCAGACTGGCCAGGTGTTCTGAGGGAATGATCTCCCTCTGCTGGAAGAACTGTGGAGAGAAAGAGGACATGAAACACTGTCTATGGGACTGTCCGAAGCGAAGGCCTTTTTGGTTCAAAATATGGGACTATATAAGAGAAGCTACTGGAATCCCAGTTCCTTTTGATCCAAAGATTGCCATCTTAGGCATATACCCACAAATTCCACTTATTGATAGACACAGGGATACATGTATTCATATGTTTGCTGCTGCACTAAATGTAATAGCCATAAAATGGAAAAACCCAGGTCCTCCCACAGAAAAGGAATGGCTTCAACACCTTTGGCATGTGATGTCTATGGAAAGAGTCACTGCAGAAGCCGACAACTCACTGGAGTGCTTTTATAAAGAATGGAAGGAATGCTTCAACAAGATCAAGACCAGGCTTGACATTGAACACCCTGAGGATCCAATCTGGATCAGCCACCTGTATTAACATGTAATATGTGTTTTTGTTTTTGCTTATTTTTTGTCCTCCGACGTGTCTCTCTGGGTATTTTCAGACGTGACGGTGCGGCTTTCGCCCCGTCATGGAATCACCCATTTGATTCCCCACCGGAATTCTGCCGTCATGGCCAGCAGACATGCCGGCTGATCCCAGTGGGGAATCGGGGGGGGGGAGGGGCGGGGCTGCACGGCACAATGTGCGACCGCAGAGCCCCCCCCCACGCTTCCCCAGATGGCTGCCCTCCAGAAGACGGGCGGACGCAGCAGCCAATCTGGCTGCTGTGTCCAATTTTGACCTGTGGTCTGGGCCACGGCCCGGAATCGGCTAACCACGCTTTCGGCCCTGGTCCCCGGACAAGGGCCGAAAGCGTGGTTATTTTGATTCCCGCCAGAGATTCACTGTGGTGAACATCTGGCGGGACTCAAACACACATTACGGGACCATTCCCTCTTGTCTCTGGCTGAGCGTGATCTCGTAATGTCTGAAAATACCCTCTCTCACCCGGGAGGTGGAGGGAGGGAGGGAAGGAATGAGGACTAGGGTTGGGTGGGGTTTGGAATTTAGACTTGAAGTCTGACCTTACGGGGGTTGCAAAAGATTCTGACATACCTGTAACTTTGCGATGTATCTTCAACAAATGTTTGTATGCAACTCGCCGTCAATAAGGCTCGACTACTGCAACGCGCTCTACGTGGGGCTTCCCTTGTTCTTGGCCCGGAGGCTGCAGCTGGTGCAGAATGCGGCGGCTCGTCTTCTTACGGGGACGGGTCGCCGGGAGCACATTACACCGGTGCTCCGAGCTCTGCACTGGCTGCCGATAGTGTGCCGGGCCAAGTTCAAGGTCCTAGTGATGATCTATAAAGCCCTATACGGTCTTGGCCCCTCATACCTTAGGGACCGCCTCGCCCTTCGCGCCCCAGAGCGGCTCCTGCGGTCTGCCGGGGGTGCCCTCCTGGAGGTCCCCCGTGTTAAACGGGGGGCCACGATGGAGAGGGCATTCTCGGTGGTGGGACCGCGGCTGTGGAACTCCCTTCCGGAGGAAGCTCGCCTGGCCCCAAGCCTTTTAACATTTCGGCGGAACTGTAAGACCTGGCTGTTTGCCCAGGCCTTTGGGAGGGAGGGTGGGGAGGGAGGATTTTAGTCCCCCACCCATTTATTTATTTATTTATGTCTAGCCCTGTTTTATATTTTATATTTTATATTTAATATTTGATTGTTTTTAAAATGAATTTTAGTGTATTTTTATTGCTGGAAGCCACCCCGAGCTGCGTTGCAGGAGGGGCGGGGTATAAATCTGAAAAATAAAAAAAAAAAAAAGCATTTAAAAAAAAAAAAAAAAAGTGGAGGGAAAGGAGGATCTGGGAAACTACAGACTGCTCAGCCTGACATCAATACCTGGAAAGATTTTAGAGCAGATTATAAAGCAGTCTGTTTATGTTGTATTATTTTTCTGTAATTTATTTGTCTTTTTTTTTTTTTTTGTCTTTCTGTAAGGGTCATGGTGTTTGCTAGTACTCAACAACAATAAACCGCAATAAAGTCAGTCTGTAAGCAGTTGGAAAACAATGCTGTGATTTAATAGGAGCCAGCATGGGTTTGTCAAGAACAAATCATGCTAAATGAATCTTATTTCCTTTTTTGATTAAGTTACTAGTTTAATAGATCATGGGAATGCCGTGGACATAGTATATGTTGATTTCAGCAAAGCATTTGACAAACTCCCCCATGATATCCTTGATAAGCTGAAATATGGGCTAGATGATACTACTGCTAGATCGATTTACAGCTGGTTGAAGAACCATACCCAAAGAGTTCTCATAAATGGTTCCCCATCAATCTGGAGGGAGGTATCAAGTGCGGTGCCTTGGGGCTCAGTCCTGGGCCCTGTTAAGTTAAAAAAAATCTTTATTAATGACTTGGATGAAGAAGCAGAGGGGATACTTATCAAATTTGGAGATGACACAAAAGTGGGAGGGATATCTAACACCTTAGAAGAGAGAAACAAGATTCAAAATGATCTTGACAGGATGGAAAGCTGGGCCAAAACTAACAAAATGAAATTCAACAGAGAAATGTAAAGTTCTGCATTTAAGTAAGAAAAATCAAATGCAGAAGAATAGAATGGGTGATACCTGGCTTGGCAGCAGTACATGTGAACAGGATCTTGGGGTTGTAGTTGATCACAAGCTGAACATGAGTCAGCAGTGTGATGCAGCTGCTAAAAAGGCTAATGCCATTTTAGGCTGCATTAACAGAAGCATAGTGTCCAGGTCATGAGAAGTAATAGTTCCACTCAGTTCTGCTCTGGTCAGACCTCATCTGGAGTACTGTGTCCAGTTCTGGGCACTGCATTTTAGGAAGGACATTTTAAGGGTCTGGAAAAGTAAGTCCTATGAAGAAATGTTGAAGGAGCTGGCTATGTTTAGCCTGGAAAAGAGAAGACTAAGGGGAGACATGATAGCCATCTTAAAATATCTAAAGGGCTGTCACAAAGAAGATGGAGCAGACTTGTTCTCTATTGCTCCTGAGGGCAAGACTAGAATCAGTGGGCTCAAATTACAAGGAAGTAGATTTTGGCTAAATATTAGGAAGAACTTCTTAATGGTAAGAGTTGTTCAACAGTGGAACAGACTGCCTAGGGCGGTGGTGTGTTCTCCTTTGCCAGAGGTTTTCAAACAGAGACTGGACGGCCATCTGTCAGGGATGCTGTAGCTGTGGGTTTCCTGCATTGAGCAGGGGGTTGGACTAGATGACCTCTGAGGTAACTTCCAACTCTAAGATAATGGAATGATTTAGTCCTTGCTGTTCTCTCCCAGCTCCCAACAGTCAGAGGTTGCATCACCTTCAGGTGCCTGATGCTTCATTATCATTTCTCTCTCTCTCTCTCTCTCTCTCTCCTGAAAGAGGACGTTGATCCTTGAAAGAGGGACAGTGTGATTCAGCACCCAAAGAGGTGCTGAATTAGGTCCCCTCTAATTAGGGACTGGTGGGAGGTATAGAATAAGCTGCCCTCAGGAAGAGGAAGTCCTTGGAGTGAGCTCCATTTTGGTCAGGAGCAACCTCTGGAATAGAGAGGAAATCATCTTCTGAGGGCAGTAGCAGTTCCTTGGGGACAGGGCCTTAAAAGGTACAGCTTTGGAAGAAAAGAGTGTGGGGAAGAACAGGCCCAGAAGGAGTCTCGGCAGCAATGGTATCTCAGGAACGGGGGTGATTCAGAAACTCCTTGGGACTTGACTAGGCTGAGGGGTCTGAGAGAGAAAATGGCACCTGGTTGTCATTAAAAGACAGTGGGGTTTGGGTGTGTATGTGCCATCTGTGATTTTAGAAAATTACTCTTTTTAGGCAAAACTTTTATAAGGGTAGGATTTTCAGAAGTGTTCAGCATTGATGTAACAACACTCCATTTAAAGTCAGTCTGAATGTCAACAATTCAGTTATTTTATATTATTATGTAGTATTATTTGTGTGTAATTGTGTCATCTTAAGTGTGTCTAAACATAACCCCCAAACACAAACATGAAAAGTACTATCAAGGGTTACTCTCTCAAAGCAATGGTTTAAGTGACTGAGGAAACATATGCTGAGTAGCACAAAGGGCTATGATTGGAAAACTGCTCTGCTACCAACTAAGTGATAGTTACTGCCTGTGCAATGCTTCTCTTTGATGACAAAACATAGATTAGAAAAATAAAGCTCCAGGAAATTGTGCAGGGTTATGAAAGGTTACTCCATATCATGTGACACCGGGTACATCTACGGCAGGGGATGAGACACAAGACAAAAAAAAAAAAAAAAAAAGAGGAGCTTAATCTTCTCTCCAGGTATAAGTGAATCAAATTCTGATAACAGGTAAGTACCTTGAAACGCTCCCTTCCAGAAATTACGCTCCTGTAAAGTATCTTCATTTCAGCCACGGTCTGGCAAGTAGGCAGCCTGCACCCGCTTATTTTCAAACTACTTCTAGCAAAGCAGCAATAGAAACCGAACCCCTGCTGCTTAGCCAGATAGTCCAAGCCCACCCCCTGCTTCCTACTAAGCTCCTTTGTAGGTGAAAAAGGTTGATCTGTCAAGACTCTTCAAAGTATAAGTGTTATTATACCAATTCTTGCTAAAACACTCTCTAACAGCATAATAGTGAGTAAGGGATGTAACCGCACTAGGACAGCGAGCTGTCCCTGTGGTTATAATTTTACATTCTGATGCCTCTAGTTGATGATAATACATAGCACGTTTATTTAGTTTATTTTCATTCACAGATCTTGTAGTGCTTTCCCAAAGAGGGCAAGTTTCAGTACCTCAGTTTTATAACTGAGGTATGAAGCAGCAGGTCATGGGGGAAGGTTGTTTGAGTGAGTAGGATCATAGGCAGCTCGTGAAAACATTTTTGGGGGAGACAGGATACCCAGAAACTAGCCTTAACCACCTTGAAGTTATGCAAGTTTTCAGGCCACACAGGGCCCTCCCCAGGGTTTAATTTCTGGGGGGACTTACCCAGGCTCAAGTAGGAGGACAATTAAATTCAAGTGAGAGCTTAGCCCCAGGAATTGTTCCCAGTAGGAATGTACATCTCAAAAAGTGAAAGCCCAGGAAAAAACCATTTTAGCCTGGATGGTTTATTTGGCTCCATTAATGATTTGCCTGCCCTACTCCTTGCACTGGTCACCGTATAGATTAAATCACAAGAACTCCTGCTTCATATTTAGCTGTAGGGAGGCAGGTTAGTCCAGTGGCTGAGTTGCAAGCTGGAAAATAGGGTTAATTTTCTTGCTCTGACAAACTCTGAGGCAGAGGGCATGGCTTCTGAGGCAGGGTTGTACCCTGGCAATTCATTTTTTACAAATTAAGTACCTGCCCATCCTCAGATTTGTAAAAGTCAGGACTGTGAGCTGAACATGTGCAATATGTCTATGTGGGCAGGCCCTGAGGGGTGTGTCCTTGCAGGATGAGTACACCAATGAGCCAGCCCATGTAGGATCTTCAACTCAGTGTCCTCCTTTATTATGGAGGACATATTTATTAGTAATATTTATTACTAAACCTGTGGGCGGGTTTAGTCCATCGCCCACAGTTTGCTTGTTTGCTTATTTATGTATTTAAACAACTTTTGTTACCCCACCCTTCCTGCTCCAGGTAGCTTGGGGCAGCTTACATATAAAAACAATAAAACAACAAGCTAAAACACAATAAAAGAGAAGGCAAAAACAATAAATCTCCCTCCCCCCCATCCCTAACCCACAACCCCCCCACCCTAAACCCCATTCCCCCACCAAACACCTGGTGGAATAGCCAGGTCTTAGTCCAGGGATGGGGAACCTCAGGGCCTTGAGTGCATCCCTTCAGCACCCCCACCCTAACTTCTGTGCAGCCCTCGGAGCTTGTGCAAGTTTTTAAAGTGGCCCCCGGGAGGGAAAAGGTTCCCCACCTCTGTCTTAGTCATACACCGGAAGGAAGGGATGTCTGGGGCTATCTGGGCCTCCGCCAGGAGGGAATTCCACAGCTGAGGTGTGGTCACCGAGAATGCCCTCTCCGTAGTGGCTGCCTGGGGCACCCAGGGGACCTTGAGGAGGGAGCTCCCGGCTGACCACAGGGGTTGCTCCAGAGCATGGAGAGTGAGATGATTGGGCCAAGGCCGCGTAGGACTTTATAGGTCAACACCAACACCTTGAATTGGGCCCGGAAGACTATAGGCAGCCAGTGCAGAGCCTGGAGCACCGGTGTAATGTGCTCACGGCGGCCTGACCCCATATGGAGATGTGCCACCGCATTCTGCACTATTCGAGGTGTGGTCGTACCAGATTTGTATAGAGGCATTATGACATCCTTAGTTTTATTCTCTATCCCCTTCTGAATAATTCCTAACATTCTATTTGCTTTTTTGGCTGCTGCTGCATACCCAGCATTCTGGGTACTAACTCCTAGCTTAGTACCCAGCATTGTGTACGCATAGATTGGATTATTTTTCCTTACGTGCATCACTCTGCACTTGTCCACATTAAATCTCATTTTCCATTTAGATGCCCAGGTACCCAGTGTTGTAAGATCCTGCTGCAGTTCCTCACAGTCTGCTCGTGTTTTAACTGCCTTGAATAACTTAGTGTCATCTGCAAATTTGATCGCTTCATTCTTAACACCCTTTTCCAAATCATTAATGAATACATTAAACAGCACCGGTCCCAATACAGATCCTTGAGGCACACCACTTTTTTACAGCTCTCCATTGTGAAAACTGACCATTTAGTCCAACCCTTTGCTTTCTATCTTTTAACCAGTTTCTGATCCATAGTAAGACATTATCTCCTATCCCATGACTTTTTAATTTTCTCAGGAGTCTCTCATGAGGGACCTTATCAAATGCTTTCTGGAAATCCAGGTACACTATATCTACTGGGTCTCCCTTGTCCACATGCTCATTTACACCCTCAAAGAATTCCAACAGGCTAGTGAGGCATGACTTACCTTTACTAAATCCATGTTGACTCTTCCCCATTAAGCTATGTTTGTCAACATGCCCTGTAATTCTGTCCTTAATGATGGTTTCCACCATTTTGCCTGGCACAGACGTCAAGCTTACTGGTCTGTGTTTCCAGGATTGCCTATGGATCCCTTTTTAAATATCGGGGTTACGTTTGCCACCCTCCAGTCCTCAGGTACAGTGAGAGATTTTAGTGACAGGTTACAAATTACTAACAGTAGGTCTGCAATTTCATATTTTAGTTCCTTCAGAACTCTGGGGTGAATGCCATCTGGCCCCGTATTCGGTTTGTCAATTTGCCGTAGAACATCTTCCAATGTCACCTTGATTTGTAACAGCTCTTCCAATTCCTCACCCAAAAAACAAGGATCTGGCGTGGGTATCTCCCCAAAATTCTCTGCAGTGAAGACTGACGCAAAGAACTCATCCAGCTTCTCTGCAATGTCCTTATCCTTCCTGAGCGCCCCTTTTACTCCCTTGTCATCTAATGGGCCAACTGACTCCCTAGCAGGCTTCTTGCTTCTGATTTATTTGAAAAAGCTTTTGTTGCTTGTTTTTGCCTCTTTAGCAAGCCTCCCTTCAAAATCTTTCTTGGCCTGCCTTATTAATACTTTACATTTACGTTGCTGGTGTTTATGCTCTTTCATATTATTTTCATTGGAACTAGCCTTCCATTGCTTAAAGGATGCTTTTTTTGTTCTAATAGCCTCCTTCACCTCCTCATTTAGCCACAGTGGGAGACTTTTGCTCTTCCTGCTCCCTTTTTTAACTTGCGGGGTACATTTAATCTGGGCTTCCAGAAGGGTGCCTTTAAACAGCCTCCACGCCTCTTGCAAACTTTTAGCCCTTGCAACTGTGCTTTTTAGCTTTTTTTTAACTAGTGTCCTCATTTTGTCATCGTCTCCCTTTTTAAAGTTAAATGCTACTTCTGTATTTTTGTTTTATCTTTCTTACTCCAGAAATTATGTCAAATGTGATCATATTATGATTGCTGTTGCCTAGTGACTCCACCACAGTTACTTCTTGCACCAGGTCCTGCGTGCCACTCAGGACTAGATCTAGAATAGCTCTTCCTCTCGTTGGTTCCTGAACCAGCTGTTCTAGGAAACAGTCATTTACAGCATCCAGAAATTTGACCTCCACGTCCCGCCCCGAGGAAACGTTCACCCAATCAATATTAGGGTAATTGAAGTCACTCATTATTATTATGTTGCTGACTTTAGTAGCCTGCCTAATCTTTTAGCAGTGCTTTATCAGTCTCTCCGTCCTGGTCAGGGGGGTGATAGTATAGCCCTACTGCGATACTCTTCCCCTTTATACCTGGAATTTCTTTCCATAGAGTTTCTAGGGAACAGTTTGCATCCTTTAAAATTTTAATTGTACTTTTTTTATCTAATAGCCAGTGATATGTTACTAAATTTGGATTATTCAGATCAGAAACTAAAAAAAGCTCAGGAAACAGAGTTGTCAGGTTTTGATGATGAGTGTTTTGTGCCCTGGATATTCTAATTGTATTTTTGATCCAACTCTAGTAAACGGAGATAGAAGGTGAAAACAGACATAACGCTAACTCCACCTTTACACCACTTTAACACTGCTTTAACATTTCTTATGCATGTTGCAGGACTGCATAGGGCACCAATACAGCCCTGCAACATGCATAAGAAATGTTAAAGTGGTGTTGAAGTGGAGCTAGCGTTATGTCTGTTTTCACCTATTGTTTAAATATTCAAGCTCTGCACGGTCATGTGTCCTCTTCGAGAAATTCTCATACACACTTTGTTCATTTTCACTAGATAGAAATCATTTTGTCTCTTAAGTGTGGAGTTGAATATACTCAGCTCACAGGACTGGGTGTGAATTACAATATTTTCTCTCAAGTGCTCTGCAATCTGCCAGCAGATGTCACTCATTTGTAGGGACATGGCCAACAGTCTCACCTGCAAAATGAGCAGGTTATTTGTGCACTGTGTTGAGATTGCAGGTAGGACAACATTGAAAAATTGCAAAAAACAGAACAAATGTAAACCGGTACAATTATCAGCTTCTTCTCCAGCAGCAACGGGAAATGCCAGCCAGGCACTCCTAGAAATGTAAGGATTAACATTAATGCTCCTGTTGGGGTAGTGAACTGATTCGGATGGTCCACCCCTGGAGACTAATGAATCCAAGAGGATTCCAGAACTCTCGGGGGGATTTACCTGCTGACCTCGACTGCCTCCCTGTTGATGCCTTGGTTGATCTGTGGTATGACGTTTTGGCCTGGGCTATTGACACAGTGGCACCCAGGCATCCACTTCCTCCACAGCAGCAGCAGCACAGGTCTCCCTGGTATACGGAGGGCCTAAGGCTGCTAAAGCGAGAGGGTAGGCAGTTAGAACGCAGGTGGTGCTCAACTCGCAACAAAGCTGACCGACTGTGGTATAGACTGTTTTTAAAGGACTACACTGTGCTGCCAAAGTGTCTTCAAAATGCTGTCTGTCGGAGCTCTTCCGCGTGGTGAATAGCTTATTCAATCATAGCTGTCTCTGCCCAGGGTTAGAGGTGTTGGCTGCCCGCTGTGATAAGCTTGCCACCTACTTTGCAGATAAAGTTGCTCATATTTGGCCTGACTTGGGAGCTGCTACTTTGGGTGCAGGGTCAGAGTTTGGGGTTGAGGAGGCTCGGTCTTGTCCGGTTTACTTGGATTAACTTCAATTAATCTCGCCTACCAATGCGGAGGATGTGCTTGGAAGGGTGCGTCCGACAGGTTGTGAATTAGATCTATGTCCATCCTGGTTGGTGAAAGCCAGCCAGGAGACACTGGGGGCATTGCTGGCCAGGGTTGTCAGTGTCTCCCTTCGGAAGGACAGGGTGCCTGATGGCCTTAAAACTACAGTTGCCTGTCCCCTGCTCAAGAAATCATCTCTTGATGTCAACTACTCTGCCAGCTATCAACCTGTCTTTACCCTCCCCTTTTTAGGGAAGGTTATTGAATGGGGGGTTGCCTCGCAGCCCCAGCTGCATCTCAATGCTTTTGAATTCCTGGATCCATGTCAGTCAGGTTTTCATCCTAGGCATGGCACTAAGTTTGTGCTTATGACCTTGATTGATGACCTCTTCTTGGAAATCCACAGCGGGAATTGTACCCTGTTGATTTTGTTAGCTCTGTTGGTGGCCTTTGATACTGTTGATCATGGGATGTTGTTAACACAGCTTCAGGACTCAGCAGCGGAGCGTGGGACTGCACTTGAGTGGTTGCGTGGTGGTGATGAGTGGTGGTTTGTCGTTCCCTCAGGAGCTCCATTGTGGGATCCTGCAGGGTTCCATTTTGTCTCCACTCCTTTTCAATGTGTATCTCGGGCTCTCAGGTGAGATTGTTCAGAGATTTGGAGTGAAGTACTGTCAGTATGCTGATGACACCCAGCTCTGTCTCTCCATTTCATCTGACCCAGGTCTTGTAGTCTTGGTGCTTACCCAGTACCTGTCTGCTGTCAGGAACTGGATGGAGGTGAGTCGATTTGAAGCTGAATCCAGACAAGACCGAGGTGGTGATGGTTGGCGAGCTGTGTGACCTGGGAGACTTAGGGACCCCTGTTATTGATGGGGTTCAACCTCCTTTGGTCACACAAGTTCACAGCCTTTGGGTGCTCTTGGATCCACTGCTGCACCTGGATTGTCAGGTTGCGGCAGTGGCCAGGAGTGCCTTTCACCAATTATATCTGGTGAGAAGGCTGCAACTATTTTAATCAGATTTGGATCTGGCCACTGTCATCCATTATAATTAGTAATTATTAGCAAGCATTTATATAGCGCCAGCAATGTACCTGGAGCTTTACAAATTAATTGGATAGACATGGTCCCTGCCCTAGAGCTTACGATCTGAGAGAGGGGGGTGGGGGATGAAGGAAGGGGAACAGAGGGAGAGACAAGGAGTGTAACATTCACGAAAATGCTAGATCCCAGGTGCATGCACTTGACTTGGTTACATCAAGAATGATGGGTAGTTGGTCCATGCATTGAGGATATGAGTACACAGACCTCAGGTAACAGATTGTACTGGATGGTAGGTATCAGCAGGAGTTAGGTGAGGGGAGCGAGGAGTCGGGGAGCACAGAGCGGAAGAGGTGGGTCTTGAGGAGGGATTTGAAGGTATGAAGGGAGGGGGCGAGGCGGATGTGGGCAGGGAGGGAGTTCCAGGCATGGGGGGCAGCTAGGGAGAAGGGATGAAGGCGGTTAGGGGAGCAGGGGAGGCAAGAGAGGGGACAGAGGAGGAGCGGAGTTCACGGACTGGAGTACAGAGGGAAATTAGTGCAGGGAGCTAGGGGGATCAAGGTTGTGAAGAGCTTTATAGGTGAGAACTAGGAGCTTGTGCAGGATTCGTTCAGGAAGGGGGAGCCAGTGAAGAGAGGAGAGGAGGGGCTGCAGGTGGTCAAAACGACGGGCGAGGTGGATGACCCTGGCAGCAGAGTTTTGGACAGAGATAAGGGGAGAAAGGGGAGAGCATGGGAGGCCAGTGAGAAGGAGGTTCCAGTAATCGAGGTGAGAGATGATCAGGGCATGAACAAGGGTTTTGGCAGAGGAGACAGAGAGAAAAGGGTGAATCTTAGCAATGTTATGAAGGGAGAAGCAATAGGATTTGGCAACTGAGTAGATGTAAGGAATAAAATAAAGGGGTGAGTCAAAGATGAAGCCTAATCTACGGGCTTGGCGGATGGGAAGGATGGTGACCCCATTGATGAGGATCGACAGGGAAGAGGGAAATTAAGAATGAGGGGAAGATAAGGAGTTCAGTATTAGCCATGTTGAGTTTGAGTTGACATTGAGACATCCAGGTAGAGATGTCAGAGAGACCGCTGGTGAGGCGAGCTTGGATAGATGGAGAAAGAGAGGGAGTAGAGAGAGTTGAGTGTCATCAGCGTAGTGGTGATATTGGAAGCCATGGTAAGCAATGAGTTTGCCTAGGGACAGGGTATAGATAGATAGAGAAGAGGAGAGGGCCAAGGACAGAGCCTTGGGGAACACCAACTGAGAGGGGAAGGGAGGAGGAGGTGGAGTTGGCAAGAGACACAGTGAAGGAGCGGTCAGAGAGGTAGGAGGAGAACCAGTCGAGGATGGAGCCACAGAAGCCAAGGGAGTGAAGTGAGTTCAGCAAGAGTGAGTGGTCAACAGTATCGAAGGCAGCAGAGAGGTCAAGGGGGATAAGAATGGAGTAGAGGTGATTAGATTTAGCCACAAGAAGATTGTTGGTGATCTTAGCGAGAGCAGTTTCAGTAGAGTGAAGGGGGCGAAAGCCAGATTGGAGGGAGTCAAGGAAGGAGTTGGCGGAGAGGAAGTCGAGGCAGCGGGAGTAGACAACACGTTCAAGAAGCTTGGAAGCAAAAGGAATGAGTGAGACAGGACCATAGCTAAAAGGGTCAGAGGGGTCAAGAGTGAACATTTTGAGGATAGGAGAGAGAATGGCGTGCTTGAAGGCAGATGGAAAGGAGCCAGTAGAGAGGGAGAGGTTGATAATGTGCAGGAGGGAAGGGGCAATAGTGGAAACAATGGAGATCAGGAGGCGGGAGGGGATGGGGTCAAGGGGGCAAGTGGAAGGGTTGGAGGAAGAGAGCAGGGAGGAGATTTTCTCAAGGGAGGTGGGAGGGAAGGAGGACAGGAGAAAAGGAGGGAGAGTGGAGGGAGTAGGAAGAGGAGAGGAGTGGGAAACAATGTTGAGGTGGATCTTGTCTATCTTGGAGGTGAAGAAAGAAGCAAGATCATGAGCAGAAAGGGAAGAGGGAGAAGGAGGACAGGGGGGTTTGAAAAGGGAGTCAAAGGTGGAGAACAGGCGGTGAGGGTCCCGAGAACAGGACTCAATGTGGGAGGCATAGTAATGCTGTCTAACGAGGGAGATAGCAGAAGTAAGGTAGGAGAGACAGAATTTGAAGTGAAGGAAGTCAGCATGAGAGTGCCTTTGTAACTTTGAGGCTGGACTACTGCAATGCGCTCTAAATGGGGCTGCCTTTGAAGACTGTTTGGTAGCTGCAGTTCATGCAGAACATGGTGGCCTGTCTTCTTTTGGAGGTGGTTCTCTGGGAGCACATTACACCCGTGCTCCAGAGTCTATCCTGGCTGCCAATAGCTTTATGGGCACAAGTCAAGGTGCTGGTTTTAACCCAAAAAGCCTTTAATGGATTGTACAGGGGTGGCTGGTGGGTTTTTAGTCTGGAGGAACAGTAAGGCCATCTGGCCTGTTGTCAGCTTTGCCGCCGGCGGGCTGGCAAGCCGGTGGGCGGAGCCAGGGCAACAGTAGGTGGAGCCAGGGCAACGGTAGGCGGAGCCAGGGCATAACCCAGCAGCAAGGAGTTCCCAGGGTTAACATCAGATGGAAGAAAACACAGTCTACAATGCACCTCAAGCTTAAAATGAATAATGTATAAACCCCAAACACAGGGAAACACAGACAACACTGGCAAAACACAGCAGCAAGGAGTTCCCAGGGTTAACATCAGATGGAAGAAAACAGTCTACAATGCACATCAAGCTTAAAATAAATCATGTATAAACCCCAAACACAGGGAAACGCTGGCAAAACACTGGCACAACACAGCAGCAAGGAGTTCCCAGGGTTAATATCAGATGGAAGAAAAAAAACAGTCTACAATGCACATCAAGCTTAAAATGAATAATGTATAAACCCCAAACACAGGGAAACACTGGAAAAACACTGGCACAGCACAGCAGCAAGGAGTTCCCAGGGTTAACATC
>QEPC01009550.1:917036-932705 GCA_003113815.1 Sphenodon punctatus
ACTTGTACTGCGCCTTTAGGGTAAGGGGACAGTCAGGGAATATCAGTGGAATTAGAATGCGTGTATTTATGTTTGATTTATTGACTTGCACTATCTGATCAGCAGCCTTGTACTCATATGTAATCAATATATGTTTTATAATCAAGCCTAGCGTGCTTGTGTCTTTATTTGGCCTTGGGGAATTCACTTGGGGGTACTCCTGTCTAGGTGTGAGCCTAGACGAACCTTTTTCATATAAGACAACCCCACTGCAAAGTCTCCCAAGCCACAGGTGGCCAGAGAACGTTCTCTGCGTTACGACTGGGCTGGGAGATCAAAAGGGAGGCTTGGCTAGGGGTGCGGACCTCTGAAAGCTCCCTGATTGCAGTGAAGGTTTTCTGATCACTTGGGGACCCACGCGGGCACAGGCAACTGGGTTGCGACTGGCCTGGTGGGCAAACGGGGGGCAGCCTCTAACGAAGAGAGGGCCCCAAACCCAATCCCCGGTGACAGCATACGTGTACATTCCAGAAGAGAAACGCACCAAACTACAAAACCGAGCTGTGGAAGGGATTCTTGTCTGATACAGCGAAGACTCCAAAGGATACAGAATCCCCAGTCCACACACAGACAAAGTAACTATCAGCAACAGCATAACTTTTGAGGAAAAACCAAACAACAGTGTAATGTCCTTACAAGAATGAGGCGAAGAAGCATGTCCTGAATTAGGAGGAGAAGAGCGTCCTGAACAAACAGTTGAAATCAGCACAAGCTCAACTGAGATGCAGGAACAAAACCCAATCACCTGCAGATGTTGAAATCAGAAGATCTACCAGGGAAAATAAAGGCAAACCATGTACCCGCCTGTCCTACAAAGCAAGTACCGACAGACTGAGCCATCAACATGGGAAGACGTCTTACAAACATCGGAAGGGGAACACAACAAATGGACAAAGGCAGCTACAGAAGACATGGTAGCAGATGCCCTGACAAAGCCTTTAGCAGGAGAGTGCCACCAAAAGCTACTAAGTAAAATGGGTTTAGTAGGTTAACTTCTGTCTGTTGAGAAGGGGTGTTGGTATATGCAACATCCATAAGTTAATGTCTGCTGTATTAAGAACAGTGATTGACTATAGAGCCACCAGATGGTGCTGCTAAGTTTATGTGTACATGGAAGGGAGATGGGGTTTTGCAGTTGAATTCCTTTGTGTAACCACTCCTTCCTTTCTCTCTCATTGTTTCAGTCTCCATTTTGTCTTACTACAAGTTAGATGCAACTAAGGATCTGTGCCTGGAAAGCTTAAGTAAAGTTCTGTTTTTAAACCTTCAGCTGCATTTGTCGTTACTGATTGTGAATCAGTTATTACTCTGCAACATAGGTAAGATCCCCTCTGCTTATTGACTCATTCCTTAACTATCTGGATTAAAATAGAGACTCTCTGCAGTTGTGAAATGTTCTGTGGTAGCTAGCGAGCCTTAAAAGAAGGAAGTAGCATCAAACCCCTGTTATTAAATCCCTAACCTAAAAGGCCCCAGAGTTCAGCAACTGGAAAGCATAAACTTGGTTAAACTTTAAGTGTTCCTCCCTTTAAAAAAGGAGGTGCAGACAGGAGTCCAGCTGTGGGATGGGGGCTATCTGGTCTTTTGTACAGAGTGCCTCATGTATAGTTATCTTCCTGTTGGGGAGACGTCATGCGTGTGCACCTGGTGAAAATTGCTCTTAACTCTCAGAACGCGTGCAGTCTCTGAAGGCTAGAGTGCCAGAGCTGGAGGAGCTGAGGCAGACAGAGGTATGTAGAGGAATCTTTCAGGGACACAGTAGAGCAGTCCCACCTCCACTTTGGCAGCCTCTGTGCTGCTTTGAAGGAGTAAGGCCTCCAAGGAGAACATCAAACTGGAATGGTGGGAAGTGATCCTGTAGCTGGGACCTGCCTTCCAGGCAATGTGTTACCCTCTCACACCGAGGATACATCTCCAGGGGTGTGTGCCCAGGAGGGTGGGAATAGGATGGCCGTGGTAGCTGGTGATTTGATTTTTAGAAATATAGACAGTTGGGTTGCTGGTGGCTGTGAGGACCACATAGTAAATTGTCTGCCTGGTGCGAAGGAAGCGGACTTCACACATTACTGAGACAGAAATTTAGGGTGTGCTAAGGGAGGGAACGGGGAGGCAGAGTGGAGAGGGGAGAGAGGTGGGGAAAGGGGAATAAATGTAATATTTTGATTGGAATGTGATATATTGTTAAAGTTAAAATAAAAAGAAATATTAAAAAAAATATATTTTAGGGTGTGCTGGTCTGGAGCTGACTATCATGGTACATGTGGGTACCGATGATATAGGAGGGAGGTTCTGGAGGCCAAATCTAGGCTTCTAGGCATGAAATTGAAGTCCAGAACCTCCAGGGTAGCATTCTCAGAAATGCTCCTAGTTCCATGTGCAGGACCCCAAAGGCAGACTGAGATCCAGAGTCTCAATGTGTGAATGAGATGATGGTGTAGGGAGGAGGGCTTTAGATTAATTAGGAACTGGGGAACTTTTTGGGGGAGAAGAAGCCTATACCAATGGGATGGGCTCCACCTTAACCAAAATGGAACCCAGCTGCTGGCACTAAAAATTAAAATGAGATAGAGCAATTTTAAAACTAGAATCTGGGGGAAAGGTGACAGGCACTGAGGAGTGCATGGTTTGGATTGAGGCATCACCAAAGGATGCTGTTTGTTCAGGGAAATTAACAGTGCCAGGTACATTGCTAGGTACATTGCTGGTGACAGGTACATTGCTGGTGCTATATAAATAATAATAATAATAATGATAATAATTAATAAATAATCAATTATGAAGTCATGGGATAGGAGGCAGTGTCCTATTGTGGATTGGTAACTGGTTAAATGATAGGAAACAAAGGGCGATTTCAGACGTTACGTTTTTGGCATTCACCACAGTCAACCTCAGACAAACGCGGGTGGCGGTGAAAGAGCTGTGCATGTCTGTTGGCCCACATCCAGATGTTCACCACAGTCAAACACGGGCCGGGGTGAACCTAACCATGCTTCGTGAGGTCGGGGCGGGAGGAGGTCGAGAAGTGTGATGAATGCTCACCACAGCAGGGGTGAATGAAAAGTAACATCTGAAGGGAAAACCCCAGTCGCAGTGGAAGGAAATGACCACAGGCCGTGGTGATGGCATGCAGCGTCGCTGCTAGGCAACCGACAACAAGCGGCACATGGAGGGATATTTAAAGGGCAGGCAGCAGTAGGGGAATGTGGCGGAGCAGGCGATGGAGAGGAGGGTGGAGGAAACTGAGCGGAGGATGGAGTGAGAGGGCGAGGAGGAGGTGCAGCAGCAGCAGGAGGGGGAACCCGGCCCAGCGGGGGACACCCAGCAGCACACGGGGCCACCCTGGAAGAAGGTAGGGGGTGCAGCTGGGAGCGGGTGGGTCGGAGCCGGGGAGAGGAGGGGCACGGGAGGGAGGGAGGGACCCCAGCCACCAGGAGCCTACCCAACAGACCCCATCGTTCCCCCAAACAGACCAGCAAGAGGACACGCGCCCCAGAGGACGCAGAGGCCGGAGGGAGCTAGGGCCAGGCGGCCACCACCGTGGAGGAGGAAGAGGCAGCGGAGGGGCCAGCACCCAGGCGGCGGTCAGTGGGGGCTCTAGGAGACCCACGACCTCATTGCCATCTGGGAGACACCCAAATGCAGGGTGAGCTGGCAGTCAACGCCAGGAACGAACAGGTGTTCGCCCAGATAGCCACGGAGATGGGGAAGGCCAGATATGACAACGCCCACACAGTGCCAGACAAAATATAACTTAAAATGGGGTTCAAGGACATCGTGGACAACAACCGGCACTCTGGGTGGGTGACACGTGCCTCCCCCTACATGGGCGCGCTGAACTGGGTGCTGCACCGCAAGGGCTCCATAGTGGCCTGGTAGGAGAGGGCGCCTGGGAGGAGCGGCCTGCGGAGGAGGAGCCCCCCCCCCTTACAGCCAGAGATCCCCGAGCAAGCCCCGGCACAGGGCACTGACACCACGGAGGAGATGCCAGGGACCTCGGGCACACACGGCCAACGCACTTCCAGCCCTACCTCCGGCGAGGGCACACACGCCCCAGCGGACTCCATGGAGGGGGAGGAGGAGACCATCACCCTGACCCTCACGGGCTGCCGACCCGGGGACCAGGCGACTGCCCATCCTTGGAGGGAACGGACACCGAGGGAGCAGGTAAGGGCAGGGCAGGGCACACGCATGGACCCCAATGGGAGGGGGGGCCAAGGCGGTGGAAGGGGATGGCAGCCGTCCATCCCCCACAGCCCCAAAGGCAGGGATGGCACATGGGCAGAGGGAGTGGCACTGGAGGTGGGTGGTCCCCATGCCGGGGGGAAGGAGCATGCAGAGCACGGAGACGGGAGGGGGGGCTGGGGAACGGCACCCCACATGATGATCTGACCCCTATATCGCTCCACAGAGCCACACCGAGCACAGGAGGACCGTGGATGGGGACTGCCAGTTCCGCCTGCCCAGAGGATGCAGGAGCACCAAGCGCGGGCACGCAGGCGCAGGAAGGACATCGCGCAGGAGCTAGTGGCAACCAGCACATGCCAGATGGAGGAGATACTGGCGGCTGTAAACCGGCTGGAGGAGGGGACAATGAGGGCACTGCATCAGGTGGAGAGGAGGGACCGGGCGCTGGTGGCAGAGATGAGGAAGGACTGATGGCTGCTGAGGCGGGACATGAACTGACAACTGGTGGCACTCCAGGCCCACTGGGACTGGCAGGACCGCCGGGCCGTGGAGCACAGATGGAAGCTGGACCGCTCGCTCAAGCAGGGCACATCCCTCCTCTTGCAGGCAGGGGCCCTGAGTGCCTTCATCATGGCAGCAGTCCCTCCGGGTGCCGTGCAAGCGCCCGGACACGTGCTCCCTCCACCCCCACCGAACGCACCACCGGCCCTGCCAGCACCGCAACCCCTGCCACCCCAACAGCATCAAGGACTGTGGATCCGGGGACCCGTTCCCCCACATCTGCGATGCCAGCAGCCGGTCCGCCAGGCCCCGATATGGCAACAGGCAGCGCAGGGGGGATGAGGTGTGCTGCGGCGGGTGTTGTACCGCTGCTGAGCTGGGGTGATGGGCACTGGGAATGCCTTTATCAACCATCGCTTCAGGGGGTATGCCGGGTCTCCAATGATGCATGGGGGCATCATCACCCCCTCTATCCAGGTCATTCGCATGTCTGCGAAGTCCCCGCTGTACATGCGGGCAAACAGCGGGGAGATGGTGCGGATGCGTGAGTCGTGGCTGCAGCCTGAGTGCCTGGTGAATATGTCCGTAAAGCGCCCTCGATGGTCCACCAGGCCCTGGAGCTGGAGCGAGTGGTACCCGTGCCGGTTTATGTACTTGGCCGCATCATCGTGTGGGGGCCGCCGGATTGCTATATCGGTGTCATTGATCGCCCCCAGGCAATTGGGGAAGCCCAGGTCCCGGAAACCCACCATAACGGTGTCCTGATCAACCAGCTGGATAACGTGCTCCATTAGCACCCCCTCCACTGCCTCACAGAACTCCCACACCAGGCACGCCACAGTTGTGAGCCCCACCCCAAAGTGCTGGGCAACGGACCGGCAGGAGTTCAGGGTGGCCAAGGCCCACACAGTGATGGCGACTCACTGTGGCACGGGAATGGAGTCCCTCATTTTGGAAGTGTCTGACCCAGGTGACATCGTCCCACCGTGCCAGCACCCTCTGCCACCACTGATGAGCCCTCGGCACGGCCCACGTGCACCTCTGGATGGGCATGGCAAGCTGCAGTGCCAGATACCTGGCAGCCCTCTCCCACGCGCTCCTGGACAGCAAACCCCTGATGCCGGCTGGTAGGTTGTTGGCTCGTAGCAGCGGCCTGCTGTAGGCCAGTCCGAGCCGCCATGCCGTCCCCAGGGCTAGGAGCCGTCCGGCCCTGCTAGCTGCATGACGGGTGCGTGCCCCCACCCTGACCATGTACCACTGCTACGCATGCATCCCGTCCAGCTCCTCTGTGATGAGCCTCAGCAGTGCCACGTGCTCCCGGAACCACTCCGCAACCACCTGTAGCAGGGCTATGCGAGCTCCCAGCTGGACCCGATTCATCCCTGTGGGTGTGGCCGTTCTGTTGGTCGGGCTCGCGGCTGTGGAACCGTGTGCTTGCTTCCGCCCCTGAACATGCACCTGTGCCTCATGTGCATTCTTCCCCTTCCCCATGGGCCTATGGGTGAGAACCGGTGGCTGCACCCCCCCTGTCCATTGGGCTATCAGCCCCGGAGCTCCATCTCCTGCATGGGGTGTCAGCCAGTGGTGGTGGCGATGGGGTGTGTGTGTGCCCTGGGGCCCCGCTGCTATCCCTCCAGTGCTGGCTTTGGTCCCTCATAGGGGATACCCTGTGTGGCCCCCCTGGGCCTAGAGCCTTGCCCCCGGGCCACTGCTTCTCCCTGTGCGTGCGCGTGCTGTCATTTCTATCTCCTCTTGCAGGTGTGTATGCGTGGGGCTGTCTGGCCTTGCATGCCGGCAGCTGCCCACTTCCTTCGTATCCCTCCACAGTGGCCCCATTGTTCCTGTCTTGCCATTATCTGTCAGCCTTGGCAACCCCTGTCTGCCTCTCCAGCTCCCCGGCCACGCATCCTATGCTGCCCCCACGGCCGCTGCGGCTCAGACCCTCCGAGAGCTGTACCATGGCAGCTGCATCTCTGCCCAAGGTCCCACTCGGAGGCTCCGGGGACTCTATACGAGCCTGGACCGCCCGGGAGAGCATGGCCCTTTGTGACCTGTGGCATTCGTCCATCGTTCAGCACTGCCTGCACTCCCTGCCGACCCGGCCAGATGCCTATCGGTGCCTGAGCTTTGGTATGCTGCGCTTTGGCTATGTCGCGATCGCTGGCAACTTCTGCAAGCACTGTGAGGAGCTGGGGCTCGCCCCCTTTCCTGAGGGGTGCGTACCAGACACGATGGGGGGCCTTGTGGCGTGGAGTACTGCTGAGATGGCCTCCGCTCTGTGTGTGTGTGCGCCTTCCCAGGATATGTGACCTGCCTGTGTGAGGGTGGCCCTGCCCTGGCCGTGTCCTACTTCATCAGTGTGCAGGGTGCCCTTGGCTATCCACGCTCCCGCAGGGCTGCCTACTACCGTCTGCTGGAGCTGTCCCACCTGCCCTAGCCCCTTCCGGATGATTATGGCTTGTTTCCCCCCCCGCCCACCCCCTGGTCCGGAGCTGGCGTCCCTGTCGGAGGTGTGCAGCCGCTCTGATGTGCAAATCGGGATGAGCTCTATGGATCCCTTCGAGGCCTTCTACCTCATCTGCTTCCACATGGCTGGCCGAGGCTTCTGCCGGGGACTGTGGCAATGGCCCTGCTATGTGCACCTGCTGTCGTTATCACCCCCTCCACCCGATGGGAACCCCTGCAGCTGGGTGTAGGGCGCGCCGGGCCCATCTGACATCTGGCTGCCTCCACAGCGCCTTCCTTCCGCCTCTTGTCTGGGTGCTCGTGCCAATGTTTGCTGCCTCCTTGGGACTGCTGGACCCCCTGTGACCCGCCTCCACCTGCCTGCCTGTTGCCCTCTTGCCTGGGGCCTGCGGCCGCCGCCCCAGAATCCTCCATGTGGCCGCGTCGCTGTCAGCCGTCAGTCTCCGTGAGCTGCCTCCCCCACCCCTGCGTCCCGCTGTCCTGCACCTGGCCTGGGGGCCCCTGTTCCACGGGGCTGGGGCTGCTCCCCCGCCTTGGTGGCCCTCGACCATGACCCGGCCTTCAAATGGCCTCCTGGCTGCCTTGGAGAGTGTGTCTGGGGGCCCCCCATGCCCTTCCTCCCCCATGCGGGCGGGGGATGGCTTTCCGTGCCTTCATCCAGTGCGTCCCCTTGCGCACTGGGTGTGCTTCTCCATCGGCCCCCGGCCCCATGGTGGGCTGTTGCGCGGGTTCCCCCCCTCCTGGACTGAGCCCCGTGCCCCCATTGCTGCTGCCCCTTCTCCCGTGCCCTGGGTCCACTCACTCCCACGCTGTATGCCTCTGCGCCTGGCTGGTGCCGCTTGTGTCCTCAATAAACGCCTGTTGTGCTTCACTGTGCCTTGTGCTGCCTCCTGTCTCCTTGGGCTGCTGGGTCCCCTTTCCCTTTGACCGCTGGGCTCCTGCCCCCTCCCCCTCCTGGTGAGCTGGCCGTGCCGGCCCTTCCCCACCCCTCCTCCTCCCGTGCGTCCGACCAGACGCGGGGTTCCCTGTCCCCCTCCTGGTGTGTGCCTCCCTCTGACACCGTGCTCCGCTCCCCTTTGTTGTGTGGGTGTGCTACTTCGTTTGCGTGTGTGCGCTTCTCGTTTTGAAGTGTGCGCGCCTTCCGTGAGGCCATTGTTTGTGAGCACTGCTCATGCTGCTGCTCCCTCCACCCCCTCCCTTCGTGTTTCCCTTCCCTGGGTGGGCCCTCTGCTGTCTGTGGCTTCTTTTGCCCTCAAGCGGCTATGTTTGCGTCCGTGTGACCCCGGTGCCTTGTGGGGCTCCCACCGCGGTTCTTGCCACTGCATCACGTCTGTTGGGTTCCCCCGGCCCGTGTTCTCTCCGGTTGGTCCCAGCTGGTGGTGCCGCCCCTGTCATGTCTGTTGGGGCCGCGCATCTCATCACGGCCTGCGGTGATGCCATTCACACCAGGGTGGGATTCACTGTGGTGAATTTAACCGTGTAACGTCTGAAATCACCCAAAGAGTAGTACTAAATGGTCAGTTTTCACAAGAGGTAAATAGTGGAGTGCCTCAAGGATCTGTACTGGGACCGGTGTTGTGTTTATAATGTATTCATTAATTACCTGGAAAAGGGAGTAAAGAGTGAGGTGATCAGATTTGCAGATGACACAAAGTTTTTCAAGGTAGTTAAAACATGAGTGGACTGTGAAGAATTGCAGGAGGATCTTGTGAAACTGGGTGACTGGGCATGAAATATGATGTGGAGAAGTGAAAATTGATGCACATAGGGAAAAATAATTCAAACTTTATGTACACAATGCTGGGTTCTAAATTAGGCGTTAACACTCAGGAAAAGGACATTGGAGTCATTGTGGACAATACATTGAAATCCTACACTACTGGAAGTTTTCAGAAAGAGATTGGACATTCATTTGGTGATGATGTAGCTGTAGTCATCCTGCATCTAAGCAGGGACTTGGACTAGATGGCCCTTAAGATTCCTTTCAGCCCTGATTCTGTTGTAATTAGAGACAGGCCCCTGCCCCAAATGGCTTACAGTTTAGCTAGGTTGGACAAAGAAGGAGGGATGAGAGGAGGGGCACAGAGGAAGAGATAGGGATACATTCATGAAGTTGCAGGTACATCATATACTTTGCTTAGTTACAAGAGGAATTACAAGGGGAAGAGGGGAATAATCCTGAAGGATAGGATAGAGAAACATAAGGATGTTTTGAGAAGGAAGATTATAACTTCCTTTTTCAATATGATGCTTAACTTTAATTATGGTGTTTATTACAACAGACACTATCAAAGTAGCTCAAACATGTGACTCAATCTTTCCTAGAAAAGCAAAATAAATGCAAATTAGCCACACAGACATGGCTTTTTAAAAAAATACAAGGTCCTAAATCTATATTAAAAAAAAGAAATTTAAAGATTTAAGATCTTAAAGACCACAGAATAACACACTATTAAGAGTGAGAACCACACAGTAATTTGCCATTATATATTTCTTGAGAAGTTGCCCTATGAAGGTATGTTTCCTTTCCAAAGGAAAGACCAAATATCTCACTAATGGCTTACTCATAATAATAGTACAAATATTTTTCAAGACCGATTACAGTATTTTGATTCATTACTCATCAGTAAGCATAATTATTGTTTAACAAGGTTATGAAGGGCTGATGAAGAGAAGCAGGTGTTTAAACATGCAGTGCCGGTGGATTTGTCACAGCATTTAATTTGCTTTATTTGTACTTTTAAAAGACATCTATTCAAGAAGTGAAAACAGTAAGCCAGAGAACAATGGCAAGTGTTTGCTAAAAACATGTGGGAGACGGTTAGCTCATTTTAAGATTTAAGGTTGTTTGATGTTAAATTAATACGGATGCTTTTTCCCCCCTAATGGCTAGTTAAACAGCCTGACAAATATATGTTGCCATTGTAGGTGGAAAAGCATAAGTAAACACAAATTGATGCTACATCTATAAAATACCGTAGGACATTCTTATCATTACAATAACATTTTTCTTGAAAATACGCAGGGTTTCTTGAAGAAATTACGTAGAAAGTGAAGGGTATTAACAGACACAACGCTGGCCCAGTTAGGACCACTTTGGCCTGACTGGGACAGCACCATGTCTATACGTTTGTTCTGGGCCCACCAGATGTGCACCAGGAACAAATCCCTCCTGGGGTGGCAGCTGGGCCTGGATCAAAGCAGGTGCACAGTCCAGGCCCAGCTGTTGCCCAACTGGGCCAAAGTGAACTGGGCTGTTTCCAGCCCTGGCTCCTCCCAGCATGGGGGTGGGTTGCCATGCCTGTAATAGGCAGCCATTGACTGGGCACCATGGCAACCTACCTGGAATATCCAAATAAGCAAACATGCGAATATCCATTTTGTTCAAAATACTGTCCAGATATTCAGAGGACTATCAGATAATGTGAATAATATTTATGAATATCGTATCCACTGCTCTAATCATGGGTTCAAAGCCTACTTATTTGCACATTGGAAGGCTACTTCCACTCCACTTAACTGTCAATGGAAACACAGTCCACTCAGATTGGGTAAATCATAGGTTGGATGCGATACAGGCCACACCACTACCCTGTGCACCATAGGTCAGAGAAAGAAACCAGCATTCTTTAAACATGCTGGCCTGTTGAGCCAAAGTGTTTAAGCCAGAGGGCAGTGGTTCCCAAATGTTTTGTCTGTTGTATTTAATTTTGGGACTTAGATTTTTCTGTGACCCCAAACACCAACAAAGATTTTGTCACAAGAACCTTCCCCCCATGTCTCCTTCCTTCATTGCCACACGCACACACACATACTCTCAGTCTTTGTGCGGCTTGTCTGCTGTTGCTCAACATCAACTGGCTTCTCCCCCACCTCTCCTTTTTCACCCTTCCCCAAGCACCATCCATTGTTTGTAGTTGGCTCCCCAATTGGTCTCTCCTCCCTGATTTTTACCTACCGCTATCCCTTGTCTTCACTTGGCTCCTCCTTGTTCTCTGTCTCCCCATCTCTCTTTGCACTTTTCCACTTTGCATATCTGTTTTTCTCCCTAGGTATTTTGTTTTGGGTAGGTTTTGTATTTTTGGTTGGATTATCATGGTTCTTTGGTCATTTCAGTATTTTGGTTACACAATTTTTTGCAGTTGTGCATGCCCAGGGTGTTTTCAGACGCGATGGTAACCTGCATTTCTATGCTTTGACCTGCATGGAAATGTGGGCTACCATCACATCAGAAACTGCCGCCAGATGTTGGGGAAATCCCCAACTCACAGCCTGGGCTAGTACCAACACTGCCTGGGGAACAGCTGTCTAATCGGGTGTAAAGTGTGCCATAATGGGCGCCATGACTGCCCATTAGCTCGGGGGGTGGGCTGCTCCATGCAGAACAGGGGCGGGGCCAGGCAAACACACATCCATGCATCTCCCCACCCCTTTCCTGGCCTGGCTGCTGTAGCGTTTGTTTGGCAGCTGGGCCAAGCCCTGGCCAGAGTGATGGCTCCCGCCACTGCCCAAAGAAGTCCATGGTGGCAGTGAGAGCCATCACAGTTGAAAGCACCCTCAGTAGTGCTAATATAATTGAAATGGCCAAACGAAATAACCAAAATGGAAAAATTGAAATGGAATAACTGAAACAAATAGCTGACAAGAACTTAAGAAATGCCATACTGAGTCAGACCAATGGTCAATCAAGCCCAACATCCTGTCTCCAACAGCGGCCAATCCTGCTCTCATGGGAGAAGTACTAAAAGTCACAATGGGCAAACCATTCCCTGCTGATCCTCCCTGCTCTCGATAGTAAGAAGTTCCCATCTTGTAATCTACTTGGCTAATAGCCGTTAATGGACCTATTCTCCAAGAACTTCTCCAGTCCTTTTTTAAAACCAGTCATACTACAGGCCCAGACAACCTCCTCTGGCAACAAAGTCCATAATTTAACTGTGTTGAGTGAAAAAATACTTTCTTTTATTTGTTTTAGATCTGCCACCAGTTAGTTTCATGGAGTGTCCCCTAGTTCTAGTGTTACTTGAGAGGGTAAATAAACATTCCCTATCTTCTTGTTCCACTCCACTCAAGATTATATAAACCTCTATCATATCCCCTCTGTCTTCTCTTCTCCAAGCTGAAGAGCCCTAACCTATCAACCCTCTCTTCATACGGAAGTCATTCCAAACCCGTGATCATTTTTGTTGTCCTTCTCTGCACCTTTTCAAGTTCTATTATATGTTTTTTGAGATGGGTGAACAGAATTGCACATAGTATTCAAGGTGTGGTTGCACCATCGATTTACATAGGGGCATTATGAGGTTTTCGGTTTAATTATCTATCCCTTTCTGAATAATTCCTAACATTCTGTTTTCTTTTTGACGGCCGCCACACATTGAGCTGAGGATTTCAGTGAACTGTCCACAATGACTCCAAGTTCCTTTTCCTGAGTGGTCACTCCTAATTTAGAACCCAGCATGGTGTACATATAGGTCCTTTTTACACGGGCGGCACCCATGCTAGAATACCCACGGTGTTCTAGCGTGGGTGCCACCCATGTAAATCCCACGGGGGTCGGTGTGCGCACTTTCATGCACACGCATCACCATGCACGGAGGCATCGGAAAAATGGAGGTGCCTCCGTGTGTGGGGATGGGTGTGCGCCATGTCTGAACCTTCCTCCCCACCCACTGCACACAGAGCGTGGCACACCCCCACGCAGCTACGGCCCATGTAAAAAGGGCCATAGTTTGGATTATTATTCCCTATGTGCATCACTCTGCACTTGTCCACATTACATTTCATATGCCATTTAGATGCCTGGTCAGCTAGTCTCACAAGATCCTCTTGCAATTCTTCAAAGTCTGTTTGTGTTTTAACTACCTTGAATAACTTTGTGTCATGTGCAGATTTGATCACTTCACTCTTTACTCCTTTTTCCAAATCATTGATGAAGATATGAAACAACACTGCTCCAAGTACAAAACTCTGCCTGCGGCACCCCGCTATTTACTTCTCTCCAAGCCTCCAAGCTCTCCAAGCCCCAAGCTCTCCATCCCCCAAGCCTGTAGCCTAGGCTTCATCTTTGACTCAGCCCTTTCTTTTAAACCCTACATTGACTCTGTTGCTAAATCCTGTCGCTTCTCCCTCCATAACATTGCTAAGATTCACCCTTTTCTCTCTGTCTCGTCTGCCAAAACTCTTGTTCATGCTCTGGTCATCTCTCGCCTTGATTACTGTAACCTCCTTCGCTCTGGCCTTCCCTGGTCTCCCCTTTCTCCCCTTATCTCTGTCCAAAACTCTGCTGCCCGGGTCATCCACCTCGCCCGTCACTTTAACCATGTGCAGCCCCTCCCCTCTTCGCTTCACTGGCTTCCCCTTCCTGAACGAATCCTGCACAAGCTCCTAGTCTTCACCTATAAAGCTCTTCACAACCTTGCTCCCCCGTACCTCTCTGCACTTATCGCCCTCCATACTCCAGCCCGTGCACTTCGCTCCTCCTCTGTCCCTTCTCTCATCCTTCCACGCCTTCCCTGCTCCCCTAAACCGCCTTCAACCCTTCTCCCTTGATGCCCCCATGCCTGGAACTCCCTCCCTGTCCACATCTGCCTTGCCCCCTCCCTTCATACCTTCAAATCTCTCCTTAAAACTCACCTCTTTCGCTCTGCTCTGCCTGACCCTTTATCCTGCTGAGCCACTATTTCCGATACATATGGTCTGTGCACCCTTATCCTTGCCACATGGACCTGCCTGCTGTTGTTCTCAGCGTAACCGAGCCAAGTACGTTCACCTGAGACCTCGCATCTTCATGAATGTTAGACCCCTTGTCTCTCCCTCTGTTTCCCTTCCTATGTCTCATCCCAGCTCCTGTCTCTCAGATTATAAGCCCTAGGGCAGGGACCGTGTCTATTTTGTTACTTTGTAAAGTGCCAGGTACACTGCTGGCGCTATATAAATGTTCGTTAATAATAATAATAACCTGGTGGAGCACAAACAGATATTGGTTATTATTAAAAGTGCTATTTTTGGTTTGGGTAGGGTCAGGGGCATAGCAAGGCTGTTCAGGCCCAGGACTCGGGTCCAATTATGGGTCTCCTTAAGAGAAAGGGGGTGGGGTCTCAGGGTTGAGGATGGGGCTTATCTTTTAGAACATACTGCAGAAATACACACATTGTAGCATGTTCAGCTGCACTCGTCGCTGCTGTAGAACACTCCGCCTTTCCCTACTCTGAAAATTTCTTTTCCAGCAGGGCCATCTGTAAATATTCAGAGTGGGTGAGGGGAGGGATTGAGTGCTGGATTTGCTCCATCTAACTGTGTGCAACCCACTTGCAAGAGCTCAGCTGAGCCCTCCACTTCCTGGTAGCTATGCCATTGGGTAGGATATATTTGAGCGCTCATTTCAGCTCTCCTGAGAAACAATAGTAAAGGCTTGGGGTAAATATTTAAAAGTGTTTAGTTTCCCAAATGTTCCCATTAGTGCCAGAATTTGACTAAAAAAGCTTTGGATTTATTATTACACCTTCATACAGGAATTGTTTTAAGGATGGAGAAATCCATGACTTGCGTTGTGCGGAAGGCTCTGACTAGATGAGCATAACCATTCCTGTCTTCCGGCCTCGATCTTACAGTATCTAAATCAACATAGGGGTAACTTTTTCATTATTGTTCCTCTGCTTCTTGTCTGCAGGGATTTGTTGGTTTGTTTTTTCTGGTGTGGCATTCTTACAACTTTGGTATCTTTGAAACGATTAAGACACACCTTTAAAAGTTCATTCCCTTTTCTTTACTTATTCTTTCTTCACGTATTGTGGCTAATTTAAATGTTTTAATTGCACGAAAAAGAAATGCACAGAGAAAAGATACCTCTTTCTGATCTCCTTTTGCAAAGGCTGTCTTAATCTCATGATTGCTATTGTAATTTGTCCATAGATGGCTATTGCTCTGTAAGGTTTAACTTTGGACAAAAAGCTGAGTTTGTTTTCATCTGCTATTAACATTTTTTGTTCATGTTTGCTCACAGCATGGTTGCATGACATAAGTTGAATTTTAAAAAGTTGAGCTGTCACCCTACTTCATGTTTACACTTTGTGTTTAATAGAATATCATTTCTTGAGAAATTTTGATTTGATTTTCATCTAAACATAAAAAATCTCAAGCTCCGTAGCCTCCCTGACATGCACAGCCTCTCTACCAATGCTAGAGCTAAATTCTGACAAAAGTTTCCCAGACTGCAAAGTTAGAACCTGTAAGTAGTTAATGCACACAAGTTCAAGCTGGTAGAGATTGTGGGATCTCCGTTGTTGAAAGCTTTTAGAAACAGTTTGGATAAGCATTTTTAAGGGAGCCCCCAGCAGGCATTGCAGCACCCAGAAATCCCCCAGCAGGCATTGCAGCGCCCAGAAGCCCCCAGCAGGCATTGCAGCGCCCAGAAAGCCCCTCCAGGTGAGCAGGGCCCCACCCCATAGCCACAAGCCAAAGGTGCACGCCCGCGCC
>QEPC01009550.1:937470-950188 GCA_003113815.1 Sphenodon punctatus
GGACCAAGCCCTCCCAGGAACTCACGTATGAATCTAAATTCAGAAAGGCCAGTAGACTCCCCGGAGGGGCATGGTGAATGGCGATCCACAGGCTTATCGCCTGGAACCATGGATAAATGTCCCAAGATATTTGCCCCAGTTCCAAACGAATGGCCGCAGCGGGGACTCCATTCGGAACCCTTAGAAGGAAACGAAAAAATCTTGATTGGAAATTGGCCAAGTCAAATGAGCGATGGATAGCCCAAATGGCAGCCCCATATAACAGTTGAGCCTTGGGTTTACCCTCTAAGACCTGGCATGCTGCGGCAAAAAACCCACCCTCCCTCCCTTTTGTGGAAAAAACGTTGTATCATAGAGAGATTCGCTGATATCTTAAAAAACTTTGGGGCTCTGTGTTCTACATACTAAGGTCAATGGGAGTTTATGGGCATTCGGCACCTTGCAGGGCTGGACCCTAAAGACAGGATCTTGCAGTCTTTACACAGGAAAGACTACCAATTTTGGTCAATAAGAGTTTTGTCTGAGTCTGAATTACAGGATGGGGCTCTCAGTGCTTCTTTACTATAGCTTCTGTGTGCTGATAAAAATGCGACTTCTGATAAGTTGCATGAGAACTTGACATGTTTAACTTTTTGGCCTTTAAGAAATTATACTTTGACATTAAGTTTTGCTCTCCTGGCTAATGCAATTACCATGATGGAACAAGTCATGTAAATAATAAATACAGTAATTCTTCTTTGCCTATTGTGTGCTTTTTGCTATTCATAATTTTTAGGCCCATAGATATTAGATACAGTTACGTAAGACTTAACAAACAGTAATTATCTTTTGGCTAAAGAAAAAGCCCAAACGAATGCTAAGCTGCATTATCGCTTGGCTTCTGACATGAGCTGATAATCAGATTTTCTTGCTGAAATCCATGGTGCTTGAACAATGCTACCCACTGTCTGTCCTTCCCGATATTACCCTTAATTGGAAAGAACAGAAACACAAATCTGAATTATTTCAAAATCTGGTTTCCATGGTCAGTAGCTTGAAGGGCTTAACTTTATTACAAATAAACCTGGTTTTATTGGCTAATGAAATCTGAAATGTTAGGCTTGTGATAGTAGATAGTGTAATAGTATGGTGTTTACATATTGAAAAATCTTGTGTGGGCAAAGTGTTTTGTAATAAATCATTAAGTAATTGAATTATGATTCCTTCACCCCAAAAAACACAGGCAGAAAACAAATCTCATAGGAAGTTCTGTACCGTGGCTAAGGCAGTCCACATGTGGGGCCTACTTTAAAAGCAGTAAGTCTTTACTATTCTAGCATAGCTTTTTATATCTTTTGGCACTGTGTCAGATCTCTTATTTGTTTTACGATGCTATGAAGATGCCTGCTTTCCCCTTTATTTTGCAATTTTTGTTATTGAAGATTTTTGTCCACTTCAATATACTGTTGGCTCCTTCTTTCAAAATGCATAAGGGCAAGTGCTGAATTATTATTTGCATTAACATATGCACCCTGGGAGATCTCTGCATTTTGGGGTCTGTGAATCTAAAGACTTAGTACACTTCACAATAGGGAATTAGTATTCTTACTGAGACTATGCTGATGGGTAACTGAGGGACAGGAGACTCATGTGACGTGCCCAAGGTTACATAGCAAAGACGTATCAAAGACAGAATAAGGATGTAGATCTGACTCCCAGTTCTGTGCTCTTTTAATGCTACATGCTACTTGTGAACAAGACAGTTCTTGTTCTGAGAGGTGAATAAGATATATTTTATTTGGCTGCCTTGCCCATGAGATGTTAGGTCAATTTTGCTCCTTCTAAAATAGCCTCAATTGTTTGATAATAGTTTTGTTTTTAAAACTGGCACAGTCTGAGAGGTTTCACCATCAGGAATAGTTTCTTGATAGTCAACTACCTTTTTTCCCCACCAATTTAACAGTCCTACCTGAAACTCCCTTCCAGGTGAGTAAGGGAGTTTTATAAGTTGCATGCCGAAGAGTGGCACTAGACTTAAGCAGGTGCCAAATCCCCGTTCACAGCAAGAAACATCATTGCTGATTGCCCAGTGCCCACTCTCACTTGTGCATGCAGGCCCTTCACAATACGAAATTAGTATTATTGGGAATATACTGATGGGTAACTGAGGGACAGGAGACTCATGTGACGTGCCCAAGGTTACACAGCAAAGATGCATCAAAGACAGAATAAGGATGTAGATCTGATTCCCAGTTCTGTGTTCTTTTAATGCAACATGCTACAGGTGTACTCTATGGGTGCCCTGCAACATGTATAATAAAATGTAACAGCCATTTTATCAGTGTTAGAGTGTCTGTGTGAAAAGGGCCGCCGTGTCACCCTGCACTAGAGCTGCAACCGGGGAGCTGGAAAATTGGGCACCTCATTGAATCTGGGGTGCCTGACCCACCCTGGTTGCTTTCATGCACCAGCTGGGACCTGAACATGACCCAGCTGGATACCCAGCTCCCCAGGCTTACTCACCTCACTGCTGGGCTGCTGCTCCTCCAGTCCAGTTGCTGCTCCCTGCTCTTCCCCAGCCCACACTCTACTCAGCTGAGCTGGGGACTTCCCTGTTTGGCTTTTTCTGAGTTGGGGGAGGGCAATGAGGAGGCCTCTTCCCACCTGTGTGCACACCCAAGGGACCCTTATCAGGGGTGCACATGGGCCTCCTAGATCCCCTCCCCACTCAGAAAAAGCTGAGTGGGGAAGTCCCCAGCTCAGCTGAGCAGCATGTGGAGCCAGAGAGGAGCAGGGAGCAGTAACCAGGAGCAGGGGAGCAGCAGCCAGATGGTGAGGGGAGTCAGCCTGGGGAGCCACATGTCCCAGGATGCCCCAGCAAATGTGCTACCTGCTGCAGCTCTACCCAGCACAGCCCCTCCACATGGTCAACACTTAAATGTGGTCTGAACACTCATACGTTTGCCCCAAATGCAGAAGTGTGTTTTGTGTTCTTACATTACAGGCAGCAACCTGCTGACCAGGGTTATGCTAAAACAATGCCTCTTGCTATTAATGTGGCTTTGGCACCATTTAAGTCGAGAATAGCACTTTGCATGCAGTTTGTGTGTTAACTCCCTTATGTACCTGGATGGCTGAGGATTGTACCCATAGGTGACTGGTAACTGGGGGGGCATAGGAGTCAGGGCTCTATAGAGTTGCTGAAAATCTGGGGGGGGGGGGTACATGCCCCCATCACCACCAATCACCTATGATTGTACCCTAAGTGACCATGTGGCCCAGATGATCGTTCTCCCTCTTTGGTGTTTTATAATCCCCAGGGTGCTGAATCTCACTTGCCTTATTTCTATTTCAAGTTCCTCTCATGGAGGGGTATTTTCTATTCATTTTTCTTAACAGATTGATCAGACCTGGGTTGGCGGGTGAAAATAGTGTGAAAACAGAAGGTTAGAAATGTCATCATCTCTGCTTGGTTATTGCTAAGTGGGAAATAGGGTGTAAACAGACAAGATGCTGCCCCACTTTCGCTCCCATTAATCTTGGATTCACCTGTTCACCCCGGGGCCACTACTCACGGTGTCATCCCAGGGAAGGCTGCTGACAGAGAAAGGCAGGGCAACTTGCTGACCCATGGCCCCCTCCTGTGTGTTGGGGAGGCTGTGGGTTGCTCCTGTGGCTGCCTCCGTCTGTTGTGTGCCTGGCCCCCCCTCCACCTGCGTTCAGCACCCTAGAGTCACAGCCAGCAGCCTAGCATGTTCAAGGAACAATTGCAACTCAGCTGGGGGCGGAGGGGAGCACGGGTGGGCCATGGCAGGGAGGCATGCCTGCCTGTTAGATGTCCTGCATGGAGCCTGCAGATGGCAGGCATGGAGTGACCACAGGAGCCTCCCCTCTCGTGTGTTAACACACATAGTTGGTGAATTGTACTGGTTTTGTCTGTTGGCATAGGTGTTGGATGCCATGCAGTAAAATGACATGGCATCATTTTGTGTGCTGAGATACCCCCTCAATTTTACCACTCAGGTACAATCCAGGAGATGAGGAATCTGCTGTGGTGGATCACAAACTGAACATGAGTCAGCAATGTGATGTGACTGCAAGAAAAAGGCTAATGAAATCTTAGGCCACATTCATAGAAGCATTGTTTCCAAGTCAGTGGAAGTAATTCTTCCACTCTATTCAGCACTATCAGTCCTCACTTTGAGTAGTGTGTCCAGTTTTAGGTGCCTCATTTTAAGAAGGACATCAACAAATTGGAGTGGGCTCAGAGGAGGTCAGCAAAGATAAATAAGGGTCTGGAAAGCAAGTCTTATGATGAAAGGTTGAAGGAGCTACATATGTTTAGCCTAGAGAAGAGGAGATTAAGGGTAGACATGACAATAGTTTTCCAATATCTAAAGGGCTGCCACCAAGAAGATGGCAAGGAACTTTTCTACATTTCTGTAGAGGGCAGGACTAGAAACAATGGGCTGATATTACAGGAAGGGAGGGGCTGAACATGGTCAAAGTGACAGCAAGGTGGATGATTTTGGCAGCAGAGCACTGGAAGGAGATGGGGGGGGGGGGCGGGGCAAGATCAGGGCAGGGGAGACCAGTAAGGAGGAAGATGCAGTGGACCGCCATCTTTGGTCTGGGTAGGGTTTATTTCTTCAGGTGCTCATTTCAGCTCTAGATCCGTGCAGTCTGCTGAACCAACATTCACCAAACAAGTGGAAGGTATCTACGTTAGTCATTTGTTACAATCCTTGGAATGAAATGTTGACCCCGGGTAAATTCTTCTAACTATGCAAATGTACGTTTTAGTATACTAAAATATCCCTCCTACATGTAGCAAAATATATCACACATGTCCTGATAGACTAGGAATTAATCCTACCAATATTTATGTAATTAATTAATTTATCTAAAAATCTTGTTACCTACCCCATCCCTCCTGCCACAGGCAGCTCGGGGTGGCTTACAATCAATAAAATCAACAACAATAAAACTAAATACAGAAACATAAAAGGAGGATAAAAATATCCCCCCCATCTTAACCCACTCCCCACACACACTCACCCATCTCCCCGCCCCCCAAATGCCTGGCGGAAGAGCCAGGTCTTACAAACTCTTTGAAAGGATGGGAGATCCGAGGTCAGCCGGGCCTCTACTGGAAGGGAGTTCCACAGCTGGGGTGCGGCCACCGAGAATGCCCTCCCCTGCGTAGCCCCCTGAAAAACTTGGGGGACCTCGAGCACGGCATCCCCGGATGACCGCAGGGGCCGCTCCAGAATCTGGGGGATGAGGCAGTCCCGCAGATAGGTAGGGCCTAGGCTGTTTTGGGCTTTATAAGCCAAGACTAACACCTTGAATCGGGACCGGAAAACTATTGGCATCCAGTGCAGAGAATGGAGCACAGGTGTGATATGCTCCCGGTGGCCCAGTTCCACCAGGAGGTGGGCCGCTGCATTCTGCACCAGCTGCAATTTCTGAGCTGTCACCATGGGTAGCCTCACGTAGAGCGTGTTACAATAGTCCAATCTGGAGTTGATGAAAGCATGGATGACAGTGGCCAGGTCCGAGTCTGAGACATACAGCTGATGCCACCGCACCAGATACAGTTGGCGAAAGGCACTCCTTGCCACAGCCTCCACCTGGACATCCAGGCAGAGCTGCGAATCGAGGAGCACCCTCAGACTCTGTACCTGGGAGACTAATGGAGGGCAGGCCCCATCAATAATGGGAGCCGCCATCTCCATCGCCTTACCCACTAACATCACCTCCGTCTTGTCAGGATTCAGCCTCAGTCGATTAGCCCTCATCCAGTCCCCCACAGCCGTCAAACACCGAGTAAGCACCAAGACTGCTGGGCCTGGATCTGTGGGAAAAAGAGAGGTAGAGCTGCGTGTCATCAGCATATTGATGACACTGCACGCCAAACCCCCTGATCACCTCACCGAGTGGCTGCATGTACACATTGAACAGAAGAGGGAACAAAACAGAACCCTGCAGGACTCTGCACGAGAGGTCCCAGTATGATGAAAAATAATCCCTGAGCACCACTTGCTTAGTTCTCCTGGTGACGAATGAGCGGAATCATTCAAGAACAGTCCCACCCATCCCCACACAATCCCGCAGGTGCATCACCAACATCTCATGATAAACGGTATCAAACTCAGCCGACAGATCTAATAGAATCAACAGGGCCGAGCAACCCTGATCCCATTCATGACATAGCCACAAGCACAGTCTCGGTGCCATACCCCAGCTGAAATCCCGACTGAGAGGGATCAAGAAAACAAACATGATCAAGATGTCCCTTGAGCTGCCGAGCCACTACCCGTTCAATAACCTTCCCTAAAAAGGGAAGGTTAGAGACAGGCTGATAGCTGGCGAGAGGGAGTCAACATCAAGCAATGGTTTCTTGAGCAGAGGCTGCACCACCACCTCCTTGAGACAGCCCGGCACTCTGCCCTCCTGAAGGGAGGCGTTGACCACCCCAGCCAGCAACGGCCCCATTGTCTCCTGGCAAGACTTAACTAGCCAAGATGGGCAAGGATCTAATTCACAAAAAGTGGCTCTGACCGCCCCAAGAACATCCACTGCATTGCTGGGTGTTGCCAGCTGAAATTGATCCCATAAAACTGGACAAGGCGGAGCTTCCATAATCTCTGGTTCCCCCACTGTAATAAGAGCGACGTTGAAGTCATGGTGAATATGAGTGATTTTATCCACAAAATAATCCACAAACACGTCACAGCGTGCCACAGATGACTCCACTCCAAGGCTGAGGGAGGCCAGATTGACCAGCTCCCACACCACCTGGAAAAGCTCTGCTGGATGGGATTTTGCGGACGCTATGAGGGCAACAAAAAACTCCTTTTTTGCTGCCCACATAGCCACAACATATGCTCGTAATCTGGCTCTATGATGCAATCTGTTGGCTTCAGCATGTGAACGATGCCACTGTCACTCCAGCCACCGTCCCTCTCACTTCAGCAACTGCAACCTAGCTAACCATGAGTACATTAAAGACTTGACTCCAGTCCCTCCATTGTCTTTCCATCTATTTCCAGCTCCACAGGCCCATCTTGATGGCTCAGGGCAGGAGATCACTAGCACTGGGAGGAGTCTGGGCACAGAGCGACCGATCCCTCCCCAGGGACTACGGGGCTTTTTGCTGGAAACTCTCGCTGACTGTGAGGTGTCAGGAAACACCCACCCCTTTCCAATTCCCCCTCCCTCTGCCACAGCCAGCCTGGCCCTGCAGGAGCTGCACCTCTCAACCCTCCCTGGGAGCAGCCCCTGGTATTCTCCCTCTCGCAGGCCCTCAGCTGAAATTCAGCAGTGAGAGGGAGAGAACTATCCACTCTCATCTGCCAGATGGCCCTGGGGAGGGGAATCGCTAATGTCACTGAGTGGAGGCTGCCACAAGCACATGAAATGCAGGCTGGGGGCTTCCCGTTGATTACAATGGACATGCTAAACATATGAGTAGCCGGTAAGTGAAGGCTGCACGGACCAAACATGTACTCCAGCAGGCTACTGTCTTGTTTCATTTCAGTATTACTTGGATAAAATCGCTTGGATTCACCATGACTTCAATGCCACAATTAATACAATAGGAGAACCAGAGGTTATGAAAGCCCCATCTTGTCCGGTTTCATGGAATCAGTGTAGCAGGGAGCAGTCTTGCATGGCTGCTGCCCCTTTAAGAGGGGACTGAGTGGGCCAGCCTGAGGGCTGAGCACATGCGTGTGGGCCTGGGAGAACCAGCCCATAGCTATGATCAGCCTATGGGGAGAACAGGTTGTTAACTCCAGGGACAGAGTAGGCACGACACTGGCCCTTTAAGGCTGAGGAGTAGAAGCCTGGCCACACCCACTCTGCTGGGATATAAGGCAAGGCAAGGCAGAGAGAAGAGCAGTCTCTGCCTGGGAGCTGAAGGGGCCACATCTCCCTGACAAGGCCTTCCCACTCTATGCTCTCCAGGGTGGAATCAGGTACTGAGGAGAGGCTGTGCCCAGGAAGTAGGGGTGTGCATGCCATTATTGTTTTCATTATTGTTATTGAAATAACAAAAATGATTAATAATAATGAAAATAGAAACAAAAATGACATTTTGTTTTTGAAATAAATGGAAATAACTGAAAAATGTATTTCCGGTTATAACATTTTTGTTCCGTATTCAATTCTGATGAAACATGGGGAGATTGTACCCCCCAATGAAGGGCACTATGTGTACCAATTTTTGAAAAGATTAGATAAAGGGAACCGATTTTAGAAGCAATTAAATGTTGTAACTTTTTTAAAAGCTCCATACACATTAATGGCTATCCATTCAATTTGCATGGTACCTGTGAATATTCTGTCCCTCCCCCAGCTTAACACTCCTGCCAATTTTCAGAAAGATTGGATAAAGGGTCCTGATGGTATAAGACATTAACTTAAAAATACATTTCCAGCTGTAACATTTTTATATTCCATCCTGTTTAAAAGTAATTTGGCATGGATGTATCACATACATTCCCTGTTATCTCTGACAACCTACAGGACAATTTGATTAGGGCCCCAATTTTATAAGCAATTGAAGTTGTCCCCTTGAAGACCATTAGAGATTCTCTTATGTCCTCTGTCACAGTGCTGCAGGATGTGATTGTGATGATAATTGGGAGTAACAAGTGGGGGAGAGATGTTGGGATGATCACACAGCACAGAATGAGGATATTTGGTTGACATTTCTACTGGCCAACTGGCATCACAAACTGATACTATACCACAGTGATGCGTAACAGAATCCCTGGTATAGGCTCCTTCTCTGCATATGCTGTGCAGGCATATAAAATTGGGACCCTTTATCACAGCTTTCTGATATTTGGCAGAGATGATTGTGAAAGTAGGAGATACAGCCCTGCCAAATTTCATGTACACTGGTTAACACAACAATGATGTTAATCAGATATACATATATAGGTTAATTGCTTATAACACCAGGACCCTTTCTCCAAGCCTTCTGAAAGTTGACAGAGATAGTAAATATTGGAATTTGTCAAGTTTCATCTACATTAAATTTGAGGCAAAGTAGTTACAGCTAAGAATGTATATGAAGATTTTTGCAAAATAATATAATTCAACTGCTTATAAAATTTGATTCCTTTATTCAAACTTTTTCGAATTTGGTACACATAATGTTTTCCAGGGGAGGTATAATCACTCCAATTGTCAGCCAAATATAATGAAAAACAATGATGTTACAGCAGAAAATGTGTTTTCCATTGAAACCAAAAGCAAAAACAAAAACGAAAGATTGATATTTATGAAAACGAAAAGGACAGATTTAAATAACAGAAACAAAAATGAAAATGACATGTGCCCCTGGTGCACACCTCTACCAGGAGGGAATCTTGTGCCTGGGGAAGGCTTATCCAGAGCCTGGGGCTTTGAGGCCTGGATAGATGGACATGGGGGGTTGATGCTGTGGTGCTCCTGAGCCAGAGAGAGACTGACCTGGGCCTGCAGGATGGAGGTGACTGAGCCAGCAGCCCAGGGATTGTGTACACGCGACACTGAGTCTAATAAAGGTCTGTGGACTAATACCCTCTGAGCGAGACTGTGTTGGATCCTATAGGAGGGTACCGCCTTCCTAAGGGGGGATTCAGCCGAGGCTTGGACTGAAAAGGCGTGGCAGCAGGGTGAGCTAATTTCCCCAGAGACACCCCAGCGCCCCCGTGTGGCCCTGGGAAGGTCCCCTGCTACAATCAGTTTCATTGGTTATTGACCGCTGATGCGGCAGGAGATGTTATTGGAGTGGTCAGAGCCACCTCTTAACTGGACCCATGCCTGTCCTGGCTGGTCAAGGGCAGCTGGGAGACATTGGGGCTATTGCTGGCGGGGATGGTCAGTGCCTCCCTTTGGGAGGGCAGAGTGCTCAGCTGTCTCAAAGAGGCGGTGGTGTGGCCTCTGCTCAGAAACATTGCTTGACATTGACTCCCTTGCCAGTTGTCGGTCAGTCTCTAACCTTCCCGTTTTAGGGAAGATTGTTGAGTGGGTTGTGGCTCGGCAGCTGCAGGAGCATCTGGTCTGTATGAGTTTTCTAGATCCCTCACAGTTCGACTTTTGTCCGGGCTACAGCACTGAGACCACGCTTGTGACCTTGGTTGATGACCTCCGCCGTGAATTGGATCAGGGTCGATCAGCCCTGCTGATTCTGTTAGATTTGTCGGCTGCCTTTAATACAGTTGATCACAAGATGTTGATGACTCGCCTGTGGAACTGAATTGGAGTGGGTGGGACCAATTGGAGTGGATTGGTTCCACTCTTTCCTGGCCAGGAGAACTCAGCGAGTGGTGTTGGGAGATTGTTCTTCATCCCTCCATGACCTCTTGTGTGGGGTTCCACAGGGTTCTATTCTGTCCCTTCTACTGTTCAACATGTACATGCAGACGTTGACCGAGGTCATGAGAGGGTTTAATGTTTGGTGTCATCAATATGCTGATGACACCCAACTCTTCCTCTCTTTTTCATTAGACCCAGGCCTGGCAGTCTTGGTGCTTACTCAGTGTCTGGCAGCTGTAATGGACTGAATGAAGGTGAGCTGTCTGAAGCTGAATCCCGACAAGACGGAAGTGATGCTAGTGGGAAGGGCAGTGGGGATGGCGTCCCCCTTCCTTGATGGAATTTGCTCTCTGCTGGTCCCTCAGGTTCATAGTCGAGGTGTGCTCCTTGACTTTCAGCTCCGCCTGGATGCCCAGGTGGGGGCTGTGGCAAGGAGATCATTTCACCAGTTACATCTGGTGCGGCAGCTTCGAATGTACATCTCAGACTCTTACCTGGCCACTATCATCCATGCTTTCATCACCTTTAGGCTGGACTATTGTAATGTGCTCTACATGGGGCTACCCATGGTTAGGGATGTGCAAACAGGGTTCGACCCGAACTCAGCCAGTTCGGACGGCCGAAGCGAATGGCCGAACCAAACGCCCGAAGCCCTGAACAGTTCGGACGTGTTCGGATGCGTTCAGATGAGTTTGGGTGGGAAAAACCTGGCTGGAAGGGGGTGGGGCAACTGAGGAGCAGACTTCCTGGCCCTAGGGGTGGAGAGAGGCCCAATCACCATCCCTCTTTCCCTCAGACCTCTGGCTTGGCAGTCTGAGATTGGCCACGGGCTAGGTTGCACGGAGCTAATGGGGTTGTGGTAAGGCGGGCGCAGCAAGTAACAAAAGTCACTGCCCTCCCCCCCTTCCATATCGTTCTGAGCTAGCCACTGATCCTGTCAGCAGGCATCTTCAGAACTCTCCCTCTCCCAGCAGTTTGTGTTCCTCCCAATCCATTGCCATTCTCCTCCTATTTCACCCATTTCCACACATTTACCTCCATAGTTTCATTTATTTATATTAGATTAGATAGATTTAGGTTTTATACCTGGAATCAAGAAGCAGCCACTCCAGCCCCAGGTCCCACGATCAGGGTTCTGGGGCCTATGTTACAGGCAGGGAAGACTGTCCATCCACGTCATCCAGAAGCTGCCACTCCAGCCCCACGACCCACCGTCAGGGTTCTGGGGCTGTCATTCCACTCACAGGGAGCTGTCATTCCATGGCATCAAGAAACGGCCAGCCACTCCAACCCCAGGTCCCACCCTCAGGGTTCTGGGACCTACATTACAGACAGGGAGGGCTGTCCATCCACGTTATACAGAAGCTGCCACTCCAGTCCCAGGACCCACCGTCAGGGTTCTGGGGCTGTCATTCCACTCACAGGGAGCCGTCATTCCACCGCATCAAGAAACAGCCAGCCACTCCAACTCCAGGACCCACTGTCAGGGTTCTGGGATCTACATTCCAGGCAGGGAAGGCTATTGTTCTGCTTCACTGTCTGCCAATGCTCCACCTATGCCAGCCAGCCTGCAGCGCCTGGCCAAGTAGGGGTGCCAGCCATTGAGCCCTGGCCAGACCTCTGCCGCTGCTTCACCGATGCCAGCCAGCCTGCAATGCCTGGCCAAGTACGGGTGCTAGCCACAGTTACTGTGCCCTAGCAAACCAATGTCGTCTGGTGCTGCTGGTACTGCACATCAGCCATTTGCTCCTCCCTCTTGTAGATGGGCATAGCTCGGATGAGTGCGCCAATGGGTGGGGGCCGGGTGTCCATGAGATTCACAACTGGGCAAAGCTTGCCCAATTTGTAGTAGAGCTTCTTGAGATTGGTTGAGTACAATGCCAGCCTGCAAAGCCCGGCCAAGTAGGGGTGCCAGTCAGCAAGCCCTGACCGGGCCTCTGCTCCACTGATGCCTGGCAGCCTGAAATGCCCAGCCTCTGCTTACCTATAAAGCCCATATGGCCTGGGCCTTACCTATCTGCAGGACCATCTCACATCCCAGACTCTGGATTGGCCCTTGTGGTCTGTTGGGAGTGCCTTTCTTGAAGTCCCCTGGGTGTCACGGGGGGCCAGGGGGGCGACTATAGAGAGGGCGTTCTCAGTGGCTGCACCATGGCTGTGGAACTCCCTCCCAGCAGAGGCCTGTCTGGTAGGCATGGGCGAACAGATCGCGGTTCATGTTCGGCCGTTCGGTTCGGCCGCGGTCGGTTCGTGTGTTCGTGTTCGGCGGTTCGGTTCGACCGCGTTCGGTTCGTGTGTTCGTGTTCAGTTGTTCGGTCGTACCTCGCGTTCGTGTTCGCCCGTTCAGTTCGGTGGCGTTCGTGTTCGGCCGTTCGCGTTCGGTTGTTCGGGCAGGTCGTGCGTTCGTGGTCGGGCGTTCGGTTCG
>QEPC01009550.1:960678-975129 GCA_003113815.1 Sphenodon punctatus
CCCCTTATCACAATCCAAAACTCCACCGCCAAGGTCATTCACTCTGCCCGTTGCTTCGACCATGTGCAACCTCTCCACCTCTCCCTTCACTGGCTCCCCCTTCCTGAACGTATCCTGTTTAAACTCCTGGTTTTCATGTTCAAATCGCTCCACAACCAAGCTCCCCCTTACCTCTCGGACCCAATTTCCCTACACACTCCTGCACACGCTCTCTGCTCTTCCTTTTTCCCCTCCCTCGCTCTCCCTCGTTTCTCCTGCTCACCTAACCGCCTTTGACCTTTCTCCCTCGCTGCCCCCCATGCCTGGAACTCCCTCCCTGCCTGCATCTGCCTTGCCTCCTCCCTCCGCTCCTTCAAATCCCTCCTCAAGACCCACCTTTTCCTTGCTGCCTTTCCCAAAGCCTGCTAGTCTTCCCCGTACACTTACTGTTGGCCCTCCTCTGCTGACTGCTGCTACCAACCTCTTTGTAACCAAGCCAAGCATGCGCACCTGAGACTTCGCATCCGCTTGAATGTTTGTTTGTCTTCTCCCCTGTCTCTCCCACTGTACCCTCTCCCTGTCTCCCCCCCTTTTAGATTGTAAGCCACCGGCAGGGACCGCATCTAATTCTATGTTCTGTACAGCACCAGGTCACATGACTGGCGCTAAATAAATGTTTATAATAATAATAATAATAATAAAGGTTAGATAGTCTACAGGTTAGATCTCATATGTATCATGGAAACCTGGCTGGACAATGAGTTGAGACCCATTTTGACTGACCTTGTTCCGGCCAGGTATTCCGTGCAGCATCAGCAGTGCTCGGAGGGATGGGGGTGGGGGTGTAGCCATGATTTTTAAGGAGGGTTGGACTGTGAGGAGGTATCCGGTGCAATCCATATCAGGTATTGAGGGTCTTCACCTTTTGTTTGATTTTGCAGGTGACAGTTTGGGAGTGCTGCTTGTATACCATGCACCTACCTGTGCAGCAGCCCCCCTACATGCTTTAGCGGAGTTGGTGTCGGGGGTGGTGTTGCGATCCCCAAAGTCAGTCAGTAGTCTTGGGGGACTTCAACATTCACGTCGACGCTGACCTTTATGGGAGCGGAGCATGAGTTCATGGCCACCGTGGCAACCATGGACTTGTCCCAGAGAGTTATCGGCCCGACACATCAGGGGGGACATACCTTAGGCCTTGTGTTTTGCACCGGCGTTGAGGCGGGTGTTCCATTAGTGGGGGAGTTATCAGCTGTACCCTTGTCATGGACGGACTATTACGTCCTGCAGGCCTCACTCCTGGCACATGTCTGCCCCCGGAAAGGTGCAGAACTGATTCGAATGGTTCACCCTCGGAGGCTGATGGAACCAGATTGGTTCCGGAAGGCTCTGGGTGAGTTTCCCTCTAACCTTGACGACTGTTCCATCGATGACCTCATCTTGTTATGGAATACCTTACTGACGGAGCCCATTGATCGGACAGCTCCTAGGTGTCTGCTGCCTAGGTGACAGCTCCACAGGCTTCCTTGGTTCTCCGAGGAACTGCGGGAGCTGAAGTAATAAGGGCGGTAGTTGGAGCGATGGTGGCATCGTTCGCGTGCTGAAACCGACAAATTGCATCATAGAGCCAGTTTACAAGCCTATGCCATAGCTATGCGGGCAGCAAAAAAGGAGTTTTTTGCTACCCTCATAGCATCCACTAAATCCTGTCTGGTGGAGCTTTTCCTGGTGGTGCGGGGGCTGGTCAGTCCGACCTCCCTCCGCCTTGGAGTGGAGTCATCTACTTCTTGCTGTGACATGTTTGTGGATTATTTTGTGAATAAAATCATTCAGATTCACCACGACTTCGATGCCACAATTAATACATATGGGGAACTGGAGGTTACGGAAACCCCATCTTGTCTTGTTTTGTGGGATCAATTTCAGTCGGTGACACCCGCTGATGCGGTTGGTGTTCTTGGGACTGTTAGGGCCACATCTTGTGAATTAGATCCTTGCCCGTCCTGGCTGATTAAATCTTGCCGGGAGACAATGGGGCCGTTGCTGACTGGGGTGGTCAACGCCTCCCTTTGGGAGGGCAGAGTGCCGGGTTGTCTCAAAGAGGCAGTGGTTCGGCCTCTGCTCAAGAAACCATCACTTGACATTGACTCCCTTGCCAGCTATTGGCCTGTCTCTGACCTTTCCTTTTTAGGGAAGATTATTGAACGGGTAGTGGCTCAGCAGCTGCAGGAACATTTTGACCGCTTTGGTTATCTTGACCCCTTTCAGTTGGGATTTCATCTGGGGTATGGCACCAAGACTGCGCTTGTGACTTTGGTGGATGATCTGCACCGGGAAATGGACCAGGGTCGTTCGACCATGTTAGTTCTTTTAGATCTTTCAGCTGCGTTTGATACAGTTGATCACAGGATGTTGGTGACACGACTGCAGGACTGTGCAGGGGTGGGCAAGACTGTTCTTGAATGGTTCCGCTCTTTCCTGACTGGTAGAATGCAGCAAGTGGTTCTTGGGGAGTCTTTTTCATCATACCGAGACCTCTTGTGTGGAGTTCCGCAGGGTTCGGTTTTGTCCCCTCTCCTGCTCAATGTATACATGCAGTCACTTGGTGATGTGATCATGAGGTTCAGCATGCCATGTCATCAATATACTGATGACACCCAGCTGTATCTCTCTTTTTCAACAGACCCAGGCCCTGCAGTCTCTGTGCTTACTCGGTGTTTGACGGCTGTGGGGGACTGGATGAGGACTAACAGACTGAGGCTGAATTTCAACAAGACGGAGGTGATGTTGGTGGGTAAGGCGATGGAGATAGTGGCCCCCGTTATTGGTGGGGTCTGCCCTCCATTGGTACCCCAAGTACGGAGTCTGGTGGTGCTCCTTGACGCGCAGCTCCACCTGGATGCCCAGGTGGAGGTTGTGGCAAGGATTACCTTTCGCCAATTACATCTGGTGCAATGGCTTTGGCCGTTTGTCTCAAGCTCTGACCTGGCCACCATCATCCATGCTTTCATCACCTCCAGATTGGACTACTGTAACACACTCTACGTGAGGCTACCCATGGTGACGGCTCGGAAACTGCAGCTGGTGCAGAATGCGGTGACCCATCTTCTGGTAGGACTAGACCACCGGGAGCATATTACACCAGTGCTCCACTCTCTGCACTGGCTGCCGGTGGTTTTCCATGCCAAATTCAAGGTGTTGGTTTGGGCCTATGAAGCCCTAAATGGCCTAGGCCCTACCTATCTGCGGGACCGCCTTACTCCCTGGGTGCTGGATCGACCCTTGCAGCCATCTGGGGGCGCCCTGCTCAAGGTCCCCTGAGTCTTCCTGGAAGTCACACAGGGGAGGGCGTTCTCAGTGGCTACACCATGACTGTGGAACTCCCTTCCAGTGGAGGCCCGGTTGGCCCCAGATTTCCTCTCTTTTTGGAGAAGTTGTAAGACCTGGCTGTTCCTCCAAACATTTGGCGGGGGAGATGGGTGAGGGGGTGAAGGAGTTTTTTCGGTATGGGGTTATTTTCTTTTCCTCCTTTTAGTTGTTTTAATTGTTGTTTTACGAATTATAAGCCGTCCCGAGCTTCCTGTGGCAGGAGGGGTGGGGTACTAAAAGTTTGAAAATAAATAAATAAAAATGAATACAGGAGAAAGGAATCCAGGTGTAACAGGGTCAAGGGTACCTTGGATTGAGTGTTGGCATGAGACAGCCCAAGCAGTCACATTCACAGAGGAAGCTCTACTCAAGTGTCATTTATTTACACACACTGTCCCACCACCATACACAGAGTTCAGACCATAGAGGCATAGCGCTTCTTGGTGTAAGCTTCTCTAGTCGGGGACTGTTCCTCCTCAGGCCTGATCACAAGCATCTCAGTCTCGCTTCAGTCAGTACCAGTTAGTCATGAACCCAGGCCAGTTAGTCATGAACCCAGGCCCTATCCTTATCATAGTCTTGTGGATTTCAACCATTTGAACTGAAATAAATAAACTTAGTGAATACCTGGGTCCCGGAGTCCATTGTTCGCAGGAAGGCTTTTATTTGTAGTTGTCTGTGTCTTGATTAGGTTGTAAGCTCCATAGAGCAGGGACTGTCTTTGTGTTGTGTGTCTCTGTACAGTGCTGTGTACGACTAGTAGCGCTATAGAAATGATAAATAGTAGGAGAAGTATTCTGGCAACTCACCAGCTCTTTGGATCAGGCACAAATCCCATCTGCAGCCTGATAACCCTGCAGCTTGGGTAACACCCTCCAAACAGGGTTTGTGTGGAGACAGAGCTCAGCTCATGCAGGGCTCTGGTGCGTGGCAACCGGTGGCCATGCATTCACTGTCCGTATGAACTGGAGGGGGGTGGCTAGCCATGCCAGCAGACCAGTTCATCACTCCTAGGCACTGTGGGTGGGGTGCACAGCCTTTGTAAGTCACATGAACTGACTGTGAGCACTGGGGAGCCCAGGTTCCCCAGTGCTCATGTTGGGACATGTCAGTTTCAAAGGCCAACCAAGTGTGCTTTCCCCTCCCCCAATGGTCAGTGGCACCACAGGTAGGCTGCTCACTAGACTCCCTCCCCACACACTCTGCCATGCCACTCCAACCACAGACCACTACCCCTGCCCTGCTCATCTAAAAACATCCTGAGTGTCCCTCGGGCCAGCTTGAGACCTCTTTCCCCACCATAGCCCATTCTCCCCTCTGGGGTTCCCTGTTCTCCTGCTGGTTCTGTTCCCCTTGGCTCTATTTCCTAGGCCCTATTCCTCCATTCTCAGTTCCCTGGGTCCTGTACTCCTGTTGTGGGATTCCCCTTTCTCCATGACCTTAGTGATGAGCCTCGCTTCTCCTTGAACTTACAGAATGACTGAAAAGTCTCCCATCCCTTGCTCCAAATCTCATCTGGTAGTTCCTTGGCCTTATCTTGTCTCCTCTTGAGCCCTTCCATCTAGCTCTCTCTGAGCTCTGACCAGGACTCCATCCCTGCCATTACACTATTCTCCATTGCCTGGTAGGGAAGTAAGAGATATTTGGTAATGGAACAAGTTGTCTAGGGAGGTTGTAGGCTCTCCATCACTCAAGATTTTCAAAAAGTAGCTGGACAGCCATTTGTTGGAGATGTTCTAGCTTTGCTTTTCCTGAAGCAAAGCTGGGGAAAGGGGAGGGTGGTGTTGGGGTATTGGACTAGATGACCTTTTATGCGCCTTTCAACTCTATGATACCGTTGGACCCATCTGACATGAAGCCACTCAGATAGGTTAAATATTCTTTGATGTGCTCCTTAGCTATTCCAATGTGTCTTCCCCATTCATATTTATACAAGTTTTGTTAATTTATTGAGCTGTGGGAATAGCTCTATAGTTAAGGTGGCTTGCACTCTGTTAAAATCAGAAAAACCTCAACTGATTATAAAATCAAGATGATTTATCATGTCACTGTGAGATTTTGTAGAGAGGATCACTTGGGTGAGGGGTAGAAACATTCCAAAGTTCAGACAGATCCATTGAGAAATCGCTGAGTTATATGGGTTTAAAAATTGGAGACAGAAGTGTTTTCTGGATTTTGTGACTGTCCTGTTGACAGAGAAAAGTGTGTTTAAAGTTATGTGTCTGGAGGAGTGTGCAGCGGGGTCCAAAGGTTGTGTGTCAGGAGTTGTGTGCAGAGGGGTCAGAAAATTCAAGTGTACATTCTAATCATTTCCTGAATTTGGATTTTTAAAATTTGTCATGTAGTTTTTAAGTAAAGACATTTTGCAATTCCCATGTATCAGGGCTGCCCCCTCCCTTCGTGCCTGGACGCTCCGAGAACGCTCGTCCCTGGTTCACCGGGGGGCTCAGCCCTCACCTTCCTCCCCTGCTGTAGAACCATCCAAGCCCCCCGACAGCGATTTGCAGGACCTAGCAGTTGCTAGGGCAACGCCACGGCAGGATGCCGATGGAGGAACAAGCCCTGCTGCTGAGCAACGCACGGGGATGGGGCCTACACCGCTGCGCCACTCGTTGCGACTCCAAGCATGTACTGGGGGCGTGGCTCCTCTTTAAATGCCGGCGCTGTGCAGCACACAGCGCCGGTGATCTGCTCAGACTGGCCCCCTGTGAGGGAAACCTAAGTACCTTGTGCTGACCTTACAGATACCCTGTCCTCCCTGGTCTTATGTGTTCTCCCTGGTCTTGTGTGTGTACCCCATTCCTTGCGTCTCCTTAGGAGCATTCCTGCAATTATTATATTGAATGTGCGAGTGTAACCTTTCCCCTTATACCTAGTCCCTGAGTGTGAGAGAGAGCGAGTGGAGACGAGTGAGTGGCGCGGGAGCACCCCCCTCCCCTTCCTGGGAGTTTCCCTTCTCCCCTGCCTGTGTGAGTGCATTCCCTCTTTTGTGAACCCGGGTCCTTCACCCTGTGTCTCTTCACAACCTGCATGATCTTCCCTGCCCCCTTGAGGAAGAGTGTGAGTGGGTGGTAGATGAGAAGGAGTCCTCCTGCACAGATTGCTCGGCGCCCAATGATGATAAAGGCCTAATCTCTTTGAGATTTAAGGGCCACCTTACTATCCTGATGGGCATTGTTCCACTTTGACGAGAGTTCAGAGCATGTGCAGAGGACCCCAGACTCCGGGAGGAGGGGGTTTGGGGATTGTTCCCCTGGGCACGTTCATGGGTTTCCCGTATTGTCTGTGTTTTCCCTATCCCCCGTGACAGTATCACTGGTACTATAGTTGTTCCTTCCTTGAAGGAAGAATCTGGGAACTATGGATGTGGCAAAAGAAATTGGGGAACTCATGCAGGCTGTTCAGTCCCTGGAAATGGAAATAAGGGATGTGAAAGCGAAACAAGCGGGACTCGAGGCAGCGCTAGTGAGTGCCCCCGGGGCAGCGGCCGCTACCGCAGCACCAATACCCAATGTGGTGGCGCCAGTGCCCCCAGAACCCCGAGGGGCCGGGGCAACTGCCCCCCGGGAACCCAAGGGGTCCAAAATAGAAAGATTCCAGGTGGATCGTAAGGCTTTTTAGGGTTTCTGGCACTCTGTGAGTTAACGTTTACAGTGCAGCCCAACACCTACTCCACTGATAACCTTAAGGTGGCTTTCATTATTGGCAACTTAGGCAGCATAGCCTTGGATTGGGCCACCACCCTGTTACAAAGCAAAAGCCCCTTGCTCACCAAGTATCCTGATTTTGTGAAAGAATTATCCTTCCTTTTTGACCACCCACACCGGATACGAGATGCAGAAACTCAGGTTATGTCTCTTAAACAGGGGAGAGGGAGTCTCCTTGAATACATAACCCGCTTCCAACAGCTGGCCCTGGAACTACGATGGGCAGAAGATGTCCTACGGGTTTTATTTAGGAGGGGACTCAACGATGACCTAAAAGATCAGTTGGCCCTTACAGCGCTGCTGGAGACCTGGGAGAAATAGGCGAGGCTCACTTTACAGATTGATGATCGCTTAGTGGAGCGACGCAGAGAACGGCGACAAGATGCTCTCCCCTACGTTTCACGAATCCCGATGATTACCTCCTCGGACACTGAGGCCACTAAGGCATGAGAGCCCGAGCCCATGCAGCTCAAGGCCGCTCGTGGGCCACTCACGAAAGAAGAGAGGGACAGGCGATGGAGGGCTCGAACATGCTACTATTGTGGCGACGCCTCCCATTTTATACAGACCTGCCCTTCATTAACAATACTATGCTGGGGTGGGGGAAACTCCAATGGGCGGGGCAGGCAGGGGCCACCCTGGCCCTGAAGTCAATTCCCAGTATATGTGCCACCTTGTAAACCCACCTCCGGGTCCCATTGACCGTACAAATTCCACCTCGTCGTTCCTTCGTGGTATGGGCCTTAGTAGACTCTGGAGCCTCGAGTAATTTTATAGACGCTGGTCTTGTATACGCCCAGCTGATCCCAACCAAGGCTAAAGCCTTGCCAGAACCAGTCCACACCATAGATGGCTCACCGCTGATCTCTGGCCCTATCACCATGCACACGTTACCCTTGCAGTATATGACAGGTAATCACCAAGAGACCCTTATCTTTGATGTCGGCTGTACCCCGTTATTCCTCGTGGTCCTTGGGGTACCATGGCTATGCAAGCACAACCCTCAGATATCATGGGTCAACAACCAACTGACCCTGTCATCTGAGTATTGTCAACACACGTGTTGTCTTCCGCCCCCGGTGCCGAAGGTAACAGTGATAATTTTAGATGTCCCAGCGGCAAGTATCCCGCAACTCCCCGTGGAGTACCAACAATACCACAATGTGTTTAGTAAGCAGTTTGCTTCGGCCCCACACAGGCCTTGCGACTTCCTCATTGACCTTCAGCCTGGGGCCAAGCCTCCATTTGGACGCATATATACGCTCTCTGCACCGGAGCTTGAGGCACTCCGCCTCTACCTAGATGAAGCCTTACACAATGAACTTATTCGCCATTCCTGGAATGGCGAATAAGTTCATTGTGTAAGGCTTCATCTAGGTAGAGGCGGAGTGCCTCAAGCTCCGGTGCAGAGAGCGTATATATGCGTCCAAATGGAGGCTTGGCCCCAGGCTGAAGGTCAATGAGGAAGTCGCAAGGCCTGTGTGGGGCCGAAGCAAACTGCTTACTAAACACATTGTGGTATTGTTGGTACTCCACGGGGAGTTGCGGGATACTTGCCGCTGGGACATCTAAAATTATCACTGTTACCTTCGGCACCGGGGGCGGAAGACAACACGTGTGTTGACAATACTCAGATGACATGTTGCAGGGCTGTATTGGTGCCCTATGCAGCTCTGAAGCATGCATAAATGACCACCAAGGGTGGTTAAAGGGTGGTTAATGTCATGTCTGTTNTCTACCCATTTACTGTTTTAGTGAGTTCCTGGGCCCTGTTTTAATATTTGAATTGTATTGTTATGTTTTAATTGTTTTTAGATATATTTTATATGTATTGTTTTTATTGTTGTAAGCCACCCCGAGCTGTTTCTAGGAGGGGCGGGGTAGAAATCTAATGAAATGAAATGAAATGAAATTAAATGAATGAATAGAAAACTGCCTTCCGGACCCGATATGGACACTTTGAGTACCTGGTGATGCCCTTCAGCCTAACGAATGCACCAGCCATGTTCCAACGTTTCATTAACGATATTCTCCGTGACCTGCTGGACCTCTTTGTTGTTGCCTACCTGGACGATATTCTGATATACTTCCCGACCCGAGAGCAACATGTTAAACATGTATGTCAGGTTCTTCATCGCCTGCGCACTCATAAACTTTATTGTAAACTCGAGAAGTGCGCCTTCCACCTTCCCTCTGTGGATTTTCTTGGATTCATTATTAACGCGACCAGAATCCAAATGGACCCTCGCAAGGTGGAAGCGATACAACAGTGGCCGCCACCTAAGGCAGTCAAACCACTGCAATGATTCCTTGGCAGCGTGAATTGCTACCGTCAGTATAACCCTCACTATGCGGCCCTTACTGCCCCTCTCACTCGACTCCTAAAGAAACATCAAGAGTACATATGGGGAGCGGAACAACAATATAGTTTCCACTGCCTGAAGGAGGCATTCATGTCAGCCCCCCTCCTCCTGCATCTGGACCTCCATCAGCCCTTCCAGGTGGAAGCAGATGCATCCAGCTAGGCCATTGGGGCCGTGTTATCACAACCAACGACATCTGACGAGCAAATTTTACCATGCGCATACTATTCTCGACAACTTACCATAGCGGAACAAAGCTATATGATCTTTGATCGAGAACTACTTGCCATTAAGGCGGCATTTGAAATATGGTGGCATTATTTAGAGGGTGCTCAACACCCAGTGATTGTTGTCACCGACCACAAGAACCTTGTCCACCTCCAGACAGCACACATTTCGAATGCCAGGCATGCCCGCTGGACTGTTTTCTTTACACGATTCTCCTTTGTAATCCAGTATCGCCTGGGGAGACTGAATACCTTAGCTGATGCACTGTCCTGCTATCATGACGGGGGAACCGAAGGAAGGACCCCAAAGGGCCCTATTTTGGACCACAAGGTATTTGCAACAACTGTTTCCCATGATCATCTTATTCGGGCCACCGCACAAGAACTCCAAACCGTACAGGATCCGGCCTTCGTGCAAGATCAAGGGTTACTCAAACGAAAAGGACGCATAGTAGTGCCCCCTTAATGCCAAGCCCAGATTTTATGGGCTCATCATGACGCCCCCCTGGCAGGGCACCCTGGTCGAGAACGCACTCATCGATTAATCCAGCGATCCTTTTGGTGGCCATCCCTTGCACAAGACGTATGATGCTACGTTAGTAACTGTGCCACCTGTGCCCGCACTAAGATACCAAGGCCAAGCCCCAAGGGGTCTCCTACAGCTCTCGGAACCCCCTCAAGGCCCCTGGCAATGGGTGAAAACAGACATGACGCTAACCACCCTTTAACCACCCTTGGTGGTTATTAATGCATGTTGCAGGGCTGTATTGGTGCCCTATGCAGCTCTGAAGCATGCATAAATGACCACCAAGGGTGGTTAAAGGGTGGTTAATGTCATGTCTGTTTTCACCCAATGATTGGGGATCGACTTCATCGTCGACCTGCCCCCATCCCGTGAATATACTACCATATGTGTGGTTGTGGATCATTTCACAAAGATGGCTCATTTTATTGCATGCAAGGGACTTCCTACCGCCCATCGTACAGCATTACTCTTAATTTGTCATATTGTTCAACTCCACGGATGGCCGCTTGAGGTGATGAGTGATCGTAGATCTCAATTCATATCTCATTTTTGGAAAGCCTTCTTTACAGAACTCCAGGTACAGTGGAAACCCACTACCGTGTACCATCCACAGGCAAATGGGCAGGTGGAAAGAGTCAATCAAGACTTTAACACTACCTGCAGTGTTATATAAATTATCTCCAAGACGACTGGTACACGTGGCTCCCGCTGGCCGAGTTCGCACATCATAATGCGCCCAATGCATCCCTCGGTGACTCTCCATTTTTCGTCTCCTATGGGTATCACCCACAGATCGGAGCCCCGGATATTCCAGCAATTCAGGTGCCTTCAGCGGGAAGTTTAGTACACCATCTCCGACAAACCCAACACCTCGCAAGACGAACCTTGAACGAAATACGGCAATGCTACAGGAAATACGCTGACAAGCATCAACAACCGGCACCTCCGCTCCAACCAGGGGACTGAATTTGGATTGATCACTGCCACTACCCCTCTGCACGGCCATCCAAGAAATTAGACGATAAATACGTGGGGGCCCATACCCCAACATCAAAAAGCTCAATGCCGTTACCTTTCGGGTAAGTCTCCCATCACACCTTCGGATTCACCTGACATTCCACGTGTCTCTTCTCAAGAAGGCTGAAGGGATCATTCAGAATTATAGGTTTTTAATATTTCTAAGATGGCGGAGAGTTATCACAGGGCAAACAGAAATATGGGTTTTTCTACCTCAGGCCACTGGAGTTCTAATGCCAATTGTTGAAAATGTGTAATATATTCTGTAAGACCCCCTTTTGCTTGTTTAAGGGTCAAAATGGTGGTCTCGGCATCTTGAATTCAGTGAGGGTTATCAAAAAGGAAGGTAAATTCCTTCAAGAAGTCCTCGTACTTGGAGAGCAAAGGACTATTTCCCTTTAACAGGGTGGTTGCCCATTTCAATGCGGTAGCCCCCAGATTCCCTATAATAAAGGCCACCTTCAGGGTGTCTGAAGCATAAGTGGTGGGTTGAAGGGTAAACGTGAGGCAGCAAAGTGTCAGGAAACCCTGACATTCCCGCTGGTTCCCAGTGAAGGTAGCTATCTTTGGCCCTTTGGGTTCCCGAGGCCCCAATGGGCCCACAGGGGTTTCTAGGGGTGGTGTTGGGGGCACTACAGTGGCAACAGCGGGAAGCAGGGCCACAGGGGCAGCAGCGCCCTGAATCTGGGCTACTACGGTGGCCAACTCTCCCTCCTTGGCATGAATGTCCTTGACCTCCAGGGCGAGGGATTGTATGGCGTGGACTAATTGCTCAGTTTCTTTGGCCACGTCCATGGCTACAAAAGTCTGTACCGGGCCAAGGGAGGCTGGTGATTCTGTCACCGGGAGTGGGGTTCTCACACTCTCAGGTGGCACATGCACACTACTCAAGGCTTGACCCTGGCCTGGAATGTTTAGGCTGGGGGGTAAATGCCCATCAGGATAGTATGGTGGCCTTAGAGACCCACATTATCTAAGGCCCCTATCATCATAGGGCGCGAGCAACACAGGGAAGCCAAGAGCCTTGCCTCAACCTTTCACTCGTTCCACTCCAGGAATGAGGGAAACCGGGAGACTACAATAGTGCAGCTCACATGTGAGGGAAGGGTAGGGATCCGACAGGAGAGGGTGACGGGGTACACACACCACCAGGAAGGGGAAAACCCGAGAGGGGAAGGGGAACCTCTCACACCAACACTCACCATTCACTCGCACAGGCGCTCTTTCTGTTACTCCAGGAACGTTAGGGAGGAAGGTCCAATCGCAATGGGCTTGAATCCACACACCAATCCATTGGGTTCGCTCATACACACACAACTGCTCAGGATGTGCTACAACACTCCGCTCTCAGGGGCTGGTCTCTGTGATCACCAGCGTCCGCCTGCTGTCAGCGCTGGGTCTTTATGCTGAAGACCCCGCCCCTGTGCGTGCCCACAGACGCTCAGAGCATCGTGGCAGGGACAGGGGAATCCCCATGTTGCGTATGTGCATCGGGGGCATAGCCCTGGGCTCCGTGGCCATGCTGGTTGCCCCAGGAGACAGCGCCTGTGGAGCGATGTGCTGGGGAGTCAGCTGCGGCACATCTCCAGGAGCGGTGGGGAGTTGCGGTGTGGAGGGTTGAAGTGAAAGTGGCTGCTGCCGCCGGCAGATGGCGGGGCTAACAAAAGGAGACGGAGAGATGGGTGATGTGTATTCATTCAAGGACAAGCCTTGGGAGCTCTTAAGGGTGGAGGGGAACTGTAGCAGGGCACAGCCTTCTTGCGATGGTGGCCCTTTAAGGAAGTTAGTGTTGGAGAAACAGCTCCAGATGGCATCACGTTTTGCACCAACAAACCCTAATGACCACTAGAGGCATTGGGAGTAGAGATAGTGAGTTAGTGTGTGTGTGCCACTTTAACCTTTCTTGATCTCTGCTTCTAAGCCCCCTCCCAAGTGGGATGTGCCCAGGAAGTTCCTACTGGACATCCTCCTTTTTCCTGACTTTTCGCCATTCCTCTCTTCTCTCTCTGAACTTCAACGTGACCGGCCACCATGCTGGTGGCAGCTAGCTAAAAAGATCTAGGGATAGGCCTTTCCTATCACAATGTATTTCTCAATAAAGTAGATTATTTTAATCTAGAAACAATCTCCAAGGTGTTGATTACTTCTAAGCTGTTGCTACTGAGAACTCAAGCTGGTTTTGGTTTTTTGGTTTTGGTTTTTTGACCACTAATAAAATTCCAACAGTTAGCACCAGCAGGGCTGCCAGTGCTAGCAGGGTACCAGGCACTATGCAAAGTGGAGGACAGTGCCTGATACAGCACAGCTGGGCTTGGCCGTGGCAGAAGCCAGCCTCAAGACTAAAAGCTGGAACCAGGCTCCATGCTGGAAGAGGCAAGAGCTAGGGAAGAGCTCTGCCTCTCTGAGCAGCCAGAGAGACTGCTTGGAGACAGAGCCATGCTAGAGGCATGAGCTGGAAGAGCTCTGCCTCAGAGAAAGAGAGCTGCTTAGCAGGAGCCAGAAAGGAGTACCATACCAACCCTGCTCTGAGGAGGTTGTCTGAGCTGTGGGGTTAAGCAGACTAAAAGAGGGTTTGTGCCTGGCCTGAGTAGCTGTCAGTAGCCTGAATAGGAAGAAATGTGGGGCCTTGTATCTGTGCCAGGTACCAGAGGGGCTAAGATGGAGAAGCTCTAGGTCTTTATGACCTGACATGGACATAGTATGTATAAGGGGGGGGATATTCTATACATAAGTATGGAGAACTGTATACATTGAATCAAAAGGACTTGAACTAAAGATTCCCGAGGAGAATGTGACTGTGTGGGCCAGAACCCCCAAGTACCCTCAGCCCTGTTACAGGAACTATATGTATGGACTACAGTGGAGACAGGGATCAAGTCCATAATACTGGGGTGGGGAGGAACCTGCTGTTCCCAGCTTCAGTGTTGCCCCCAACTTGCTGAGGATGAAGATTGGGAGTGAAAGACCAAGGCAAAGTGCGGGTGCATGGAGCCTAAGTTGTAAGTGAGCACAATATTGTCAGGGCTGGGTCTTGAACTCATGGCCCTTGGGGTGCTGAACAGGCTCTCCAGCACTCTGCACCACCTGGTGGACTTGTGAGGGTGTTGGGTTTTCCCCCTCCTGTCTCCCTGTGTGTCATGCCCCTTCCCAGCTGTAGCCAATTACCGTAGCCCTGCCTCCCAGCTTCCTGATTGGCCACAGGAAGTATTTAAGCCTTGGTGTGGCCACAGGAAGCTGGTGGAGCAACGTCTCTTACCCCCTTCCCA
>QEPC01009550.1:984208-1001553 GCA_003113815.1 Sphenodon punctatus
GTCCTCACAGCCTCAACATAGGACCGCAAATGGGCCCTATGGAGAAGACGGTCGGAGTCAGATCGAGTCCGACGCCAGCGCCGCTCTAGCCTCCTGCCTACACGCTTCATACACCGCAGCCCCTCAGTAAACCAAGGGGTCCTGCGGTGACGAGACCAAGGCAGAAGGCGTCTCGGAGCCACCCTAGGGCATATATGCCCTAGATAATGCATCTGCAATTGCTAACTCCTTTTCTGGTCTCTACACAACTTTCAGTTGATAATTCTAGAATGTTAGCAACAATCTTTGAATTCTTGGTGGTGCTGTGTGCAAAGGTTTCCTAAATATGGCTTCCAGAGGATTATAATCTGTTTCAATAGTTAGTCTTTCCATAGATAAATTGATGGAATCTGATAAAGCCAAAAACTATTGCTAACATTTCCTTTTCTATCTGAGCATAATTTTGCTGTGGGCAGGGCTGGCCTTACCGCGGGGCAGCTTGGGACGGCTGCCCCGGGAGTGAGGGAGAGGCAGAGACCATGTCTCTCCCTCACTCCACGGCCCCCTCTGCTGTCTGTCAGTCTCGGACAGGGGGAATGAGGGAGAGGTGGACCCTCTCTGCCTCTCTCTCACTCCCCCTGGCCGAGACTAACAGGCAGTGGAGGGGGCCACGGAGTGAGGGAGAGACAGAGGCCCTGCCTCTCCCCACTTCCTGGCAACTTCCGGTGGCGGCAGGTGGTGGGCGGAGCGGTGGCAGATTTAATCTGCCGCTGCAACACCCACCTGAGCTTGACCCAGGGAGCCAGTGAGCATGCCCAGCGTTGGACCCAGCAGTTGTTGTCGGCGACGGATCGGGTAAGTGCCCGAAACGGATGGGCTTGTGAATGGGCGGAGGGGAGTGCCCCTCCACCCGTCCCTGAGCCCAGGCCATTCATCTTTCTGAGGTATATTATTCAGAATGCCAATAAAGAAATCTTGGGGATTTTCCTCCACTTCTGCCAGGGCAAAAATCTTTTCCCTCAGAGCTTTGCCTTGTCCAGTTTTACACATTTTGGCTAAATGGTTGTACTTGTCACAGTTTTTACATTTTTGCCCATAAGCTGGACAGTTTCTTGCAGCATGACTAGGTACAGCCACATTTATAGCAAACCTTTTTGTTGTTGTTGTTGTTTCTAAGTGGTCTTTCTGTTCTTCTCTTTGATTCAGGCTTTTGTGATTTGTAGGGCTCCCTCTGTTTCTTGATTGCATGGTTGGATGCTTTTTGCCCGTGGGCTTGCACTGCAGTACATGCATGGCCTTTTCAGGTTTACTCAGCCCTTTTAGCTGTCTTGCAGTCATCTCATCTGACCTATATATGTCCACTGCACGCTCAAGGGTTAAATCCATTTCTCTCAATAGTCTCTAGCTCATAGTGTGCTAGATATAATTCCACACACAATTCTGTCTTTAATAAGTAGTAATGGTGGGAGACAGGGCCTATTTTCAGGTTTTTTTGGGGGGGTTATTCGGATCCCTGATTTTCATCAGGTGTTTCAGGTCTCAATTCTTTTTCCCTTTGGAAGTCAGTGGGAAGGAACAGGGGTCTGGGACAAAAAAACCTGCCCTAACCTTCCCACCCCATTCCCCAGGACAGGGAGTCGAGTTCAACCTTCCCCACCTCCATTCCTCAGGGCCTCACTACCTTAGAGTGAGGAATCCACCTTAGGAATCCACATTCCTAACACCTCCACCCACTGGGGCCCTGCACTTACTGGTCCAGAGGATGGAGGTGAAGAGCTGCCACCTCCTCTGCAGGGTGGCGAAACTGTCTCCACTGCCAGATGGCTGGGCCTCCAGGCAGCAGAGCCAGATTCTCTGCCAGGCAACCAAGCCTCCTTCACTGCTGAGTGGTGGAGAAGGTGCAGTCCTCCGGCTGCAGAGCCACTAGGAGGCTGCACCGCAGTTGCCACGGTGGAAAGTCTGCTGGTCCAGCAACTGGCATAGACTTCCTCCTTCCATGCTTCCTCCAGGGCATGGTGCTGGAGCTCCCTGCACTGGCAGTGCACATGTGCAAAATGGCCACCAGGGCCATTTTACGCTGTGCAGCCATTTTCCAAAATAGCACTGGCAGCATAAGTGCAGGGTCCCAGGGGGTGGGGATAAAGACAGGCCCTGGGCATTGGGGTGTTGGGGACGTGGATCCTCACCTCCATCCTCTGAGGTTGGTAATGGGCCCCAAGGAATGGGGGTGGGGGAGGTTGGACCCCGGTTCCCCTTCCCATTGAAGTCCAACAGAACGATTTCCCCATTGACTTCAATGGGAAGATACAGATCCAAAAACTGGGAACCAAAATGGCCCGATTTTTGGACCTTTCCGTTTTAAACCAAAACATCAATTTTCAGGCTGTTTTGGTTTAAACTGAAACTCCGACTCCTAATAAGTGAGTCTCACAGCTCTCACCGGTTTGTGCTGCTAATGTTAAAATCAGTCAGATATTGGTCTATATAGTTTCCCCTTCAGTTTGGCTTGTACAAAAAATGATGTCTCTGATGTGTGATGTTCCTTCTTCATGCACAGTCTGCCTCAAACTGGAATTTATTAAAAATCTTATTTTCGTTTTGTCTTCTACATTATCAAACTGGAATGTATTAAATACCTCTCTGGCTTCTTCACTAGCCACATCTAGAAACAAACAGTGCTGTTTGGAGCCTTTCCTCTTTCTTGTCTGCTCCACTTGCCGTGCAGTACATTTAAAATCCCTGTCTCCACTGTCTCTGTTTTTCTGTTGCATTTCCTCCAAACACCAACTTTCCTGAGTGCTGAAGTTGATTCATTTTAGTTTTACTTTCAGCCTGGCCTGATCTCTGCAGCATTACTTTTATTTGCAGGCTACTGCCAGTTGTAACTTTCCATTCCAGTCTCTCTTCTGGTACCATGTAATATCTGTCTTTAGTGATTTAGTTCTGAAGGAAAAGCACTGGAGACTTTTGGTAACAAGGATAATTTACTATGCAAAATAACATGGCGGCTAGTCTGAGTCATCCTGGCCTCCTCCTTCCTATGTTAAACCCTCCCCCCCCACCCCCAATGCAACTGTATGCAGTAACGTTGTTTTCTACTCCAAAGTTCCCACTCATTAATGTCCTCCTGTATGAAGTGCTCACAGGCACCCAAGCCAGACCCTCCTCAGCAGTCTTGCTGGGCAGGCTGCTAAAAGGGTGTGTGTACCTGCTTTTTTGCTGGAAGGGAAAATTGGTTGTAGAGTCAACATATGGTGAAAACAGACATAACATGTAACTCCACTTTAGTACCGCTTTAACATTTCTTATGCATGTTGCAGGACTGTATTGGTGCCCTATGCAGTCCTGCAACATGCATAAGAAATGTGAAGTTAGTGTTATGTCTGTTTTCACCCATAGCTGCCACATCAGTAGGACTGATCCATCCGTCCCTGATTGGGTGAAAACAGACATGACGCTAACCACCCTTTAACCACCCTTGGTGGTCATTTATGCATGTTTCAGGGCTGCATAGGGCACCAATACAGCCCTGCAACATGTATAAATAACCACCAAGGGTGGTTAAAGGGTGGTTAGCGTCATGTCTCTTTTCACCCATTCTGACTGGGGCATGAGGGCATCCAGACAGCAACCCTCTCCCCAATATCCCTTCACTGCTGCAACCAACCTGGTTAGGCTGCTGAGGGAGGGTCTGCCTGGGCACCCACAATTAATGCATTCAGGAACAGCTGTGATGATGGTAGGAACAGTTATATCGGGGGCTGAATCCCAGTTACCTTCCCCCTTGTAGATGAGTTAGAGCACATTTTTAGAAAGTCTTTCTTTATCAAGATTTCAAGTGCTAAAGAACTCTGCCACATTCCTGTGTGTTGTTCCAATATATAATTTTCTTCATTGTTAAATGTGTGTGCGCCTTATTTCCAGTTTAAATTTGTTTAATTACCAACCTTTGTGTCTTGTTATGCAACAGATATACAGCATTCATTCTCCAGGGATGCAGATGAGCTTTACACACAATTACGTGTCAGTAATATTTGGTGTAAATATTTCAATAGGTTTCTCATTTTGGATGGTTTTGATTCTTGGTATAGCTGCAGGATTTCTCTGCAAAGTTTCAGTGCTTCCTGGATGAGAGGCAAATGTACCAGCAACATGTCCTACAGATTTTCGTAAATGCAACATCCTATGTCTTTGAAAGACCCACGACGACACCTCAGCAGGCAGGACTATTTAAGAATATTGCCTTGAGTTGTTAGGACTCGGCGGGAGGGGTTCTGTAACCTTTTAGCTATTTCTGAAAAGCAGAAGGTCCAGTTTGTTCCTTCCCAGTAGTCTGGGGGTCAAATGTTTACTCAGCAGGGAGTAAGACATTTTCTCTATAGTTTTCAGCTTCAAAGGAGCATTGGTGTGAGGCCAAATGCCAAGTACTATGGAAATTCCTCCCTACATTCTAAGGGCTACAGTTTATCTCAAAATGATTGCTAAGAAAAGGCATGGATTCATCATGGGGAGCCTCCCTTTAAGAGGCTTGAGCTTAGGAACACTTCCATTCTGCAAATCTGAGTGGCATTGGATTTAACGATAAATATCTGAACAATACAGGGGGGGAAATTTCCAAATGAAGTCTGCTTGGTCTTTATGAAAAATACCAATTTTCTGACTTTCAGACAGAAACCTCCTAATTATACAATTTTCTAGAATTTTATTTTTAAACTTCCAGACCAAGCTATTACTTATGCATATCTACTACAAGAAAATCCTTGACTTCTGGGATTTTTGTAGGTGAGCGACAAACAAGTGCTCTACAGCAGCAAGTTATGCGATTTATGCATCCAAACTCAAGGTTACTGTGCATCAGCAATGACAGACAACTGTATAACCAATGTAATTTTTACAAATGATTTGGTTCACTGATATGGCTAGGAATATTTAGAAAGCATGCTTAGTGATAAGTGCATTTTAAAAGGTTATTACTTCCTTTGCATTAACTGCATCTTTGCAGCGCTAAAACATATATTGAAAGTGAACTTTGAATTTGTCAAAATCGACATATTTGAATTAGCAAATCTTTTTTGAAATTTGCACCAGATTTTCATATTCATTGTTTATTTGTTCATTCATCAATTCACTATTCACCCAATAGTGGGCTCAGTCCCTTGAGCTAGTAGCATCAGCTGCAGCAGTTAGTACTGGCATGTGTTCCATTCACTTTCATGTGAAGCCTGCATGCACTATATTAGACCAAAACCTTGAATCTTCTAGGTAGTAGACTCAAGTGCAGAACCTCCAAGGTAGCGTTCTCGGAAGTGCTGCCTGTTTCACGCCTAGGACCGCAGAAGCAGGCGGAGCTCCAACGTCTCAATGCGTGGATGAGACAATGGTGCAAAGAGGAAGGTTTTAGATTTATCAGGAACTCGGCAGCCTTCTGTGGAAGGGAGAACCTATACAGATGGTATGGGCTCCACCTTAACTAGAATGGAACCTGGCTGCTGGCACTAAACATTAAAAATGTGATAGAGCAGTTTTAAAACCAGAACTTGGGGGAAATTCGACAGTTCAGGCTGTGGCATCTATGCAGGAGGATGTTAACTTAGGGGATTTAGAGTTGCTCAAGACTGAGGAAGGGATAAAAATTAAGGGACTTCAGTTGGAATTAACTGGAGAACAGATAAATAACAATTCCAGGGTGCCTGATACAGTCACCTATAATGTGCACAGTAAGAAGAATAAAAAGAATACACATAAATGTCTATATGCAACTGCTAGAAACCCCAAAAATAAGATGGGAGAATTAGAGTGTATGGTGCTAAATGAAGATCTAGACATTATCAGCATCACAGAGACATGGTGGAATGAGGATAACCAATGAGACACTGTAATACCAGGGTACAAAATATATCGGAATGACCGAGTAGATAGAGTTGGTGGTGGGGTGGTTCTATACGTAAAAGACAGCATTGAGTCAAGTACAATTAACATTTTAAAGGATGCAAACTGTTCCCTAGAATCTCTATGGATAGAAATCCCAGGAATAAAGGGGAAGAGTATCGCAGTAGGGCTATACTATCGTCCGATTGACCAGGACATAGAGACTGATAAAGCAATCCTAAAAGAGATTAGACAGTCTACTGAAGTCAGCAACATAATAATAATAATGGGTGACTTCAATTACCCTAATATTGATTGGGTGAATGTTTCCTCAGGGCGGGATGTGGAGGTCAAATGCTGTAAATTACTGCTTCCTAGAACAGCTGGTTCTGGAACCAACAAAAGGAGGGGCTATTCTAGATCTAGGCCTGAGTGGCACACAGGATCTGGTGCAAGGAGTAACTGTGGTGGAGCCACTATGCAATAGCCATCATAATATGATCACATTTGATGTAATTTCTGGAGTGAGAAAGGCAAACAAAAGTACAGCAGTAGCATTTAACTTTAAAAAGGGAGACTATGACAAAATGAGGAAACTAGTTAAAAGGAAACTAAAAAGCACAGTTGCAAGGGCTACAAGTTTGCAAGAGGCGTGAATGCTGTTTAAAAACACCCTTCTCGAAGCCCAGATTAAATGCATCCTGCAAGTTAAAAAAGGAAGCAGGAAGATCAAAAATCTTCCACTGTGGCTAAATGGGGAGGTGAAGGAGGCTATTAGAGCCAAAAAGACATCCTTTAAGAAATGGAAGGCTAGTCCCAATGAAAATAATATGAAAGAGCATAAACACTAGTAACGTAAATGTAATGTGTTAATAAGGCAGGTCAAGAGAGATTTTGAGGGGAGACTTGCTAAAAAGGCAAAAACAAGCAACAAACACTTTTTCAAATAAATCAGCGCTTTACTAGGCCTTCTGGGGAAATTCCGGGTTTCCTCGGAAGGCCTAGTAAAGTGCTGAAGTCAGCCAGTGCTGAAGCCTCCGGACCGGCGTGCTGCAGCCGCCGCCACCCGGAGCGCAAAAGGTAGGTGATTCCTGGGGGAGCGGGGTAGAGTGATCCCTGGGGTGGGGTGTGTGTGAAACCTCCCCCCACCCCAGGGATCACCCTAGTACCTGCTGGTGCGGGGTCTGGGTCGCCGCCACCGACAATGCGGTGGCCCGGAGCCCACACTAGCAGGGACTTCAGGTTAATTTTTTTTTTTTTTTAAATCCAGGCTGGGCAGGGTGGTGTCCCCCATTCCACCTGCACAGCCTAGGGGGTGGGGAGGTATTGTTTTTTCCCCCCATTGATTTCAATGGGGGCTAGTTCCCCATTGAAATCAATGTAAAAATACCGGTACTGGTATACCAGTTCTAATCCGGTAAACTGGTTTTGGGGAAACTGGTATCAGGTAAAACCAGTATCCATTTTTTTTGCCTGAAGTCCCACCCCTAATAAGCATGTGGACAAGGGAGACCCAGTAGATACATTGTACCTGGATTTCCAGAAAGCATTTGAGAAGGTCCTTCATGAGAGACTCTTGAGAGAGTTAAAAAGTCCTGGGATAGGAGGTAGGGTCTTAATCAGAAACTGGTTAAAAGATAGAAAGCAAAGGGTTGGACTAAATGGTCAGTTTTCACAATGGAGAGATGGGGAAAGTGGTGTGCTGTTTAATGTATTTATTAATGATTTGGAAAAGGGTGTTAAGAGTGAGGTGATCAAATTTGCAGATGACACCAAGTTATTCAAGGTAGTTAAAACACGAGCAGACTGTGAGGAACTGCAACAGGATCTTACGACACTGGGTGCCTGGGCATCTAAATGGCAAATGAGATTTAATGTGGACAAGTGCAAAGTGATGCACATAGGGAAAAATAATCCAAACTATGCGTACACAATGCTGGGTACTAAGCTAGGAGTTACCACTCAAGAAAAGGATCTGGGGAGTGGTTGTGGACAATACAATGAAATCTACAGCACCGTGTTTAGCAGCAGTCAAAAAAACAAACAGAATGTTAGGAATATTGTGTGCAATTGTAGTCGCCCCATCTCAAAAAAGACATAGCTGAACTAGAAAAGGTACAGAGAAGGGCAACAAAAATGATCAAGGCCATGGAAGGGCTCCTGTATGAGGAGAGCCTTGGTAGGTTGGGGCTCTTCAGCTTGGAGAAGAGACAACTGAGAGGAGATATGATAGAGGAGGTCTATAAAATCATGAGTGGTGTGGAACTAATAAACAAGGAGCAGTTATTTACCCTCTCAGCTAGCACTAGAACTAGGGGACACTCCATGAAACTCATGGGTGGCAAGTTTAAAACAAATAACAGAAAATATTTTTTCACTCAGTGTATAATTGGGTTGTGGAATCTACTGCCAGAGGCTCTGGTAAGGACTAATAATATAGCTTAGTTTAAAAGAGGTTTGGACAAGTTTCTGGAAGATAGATCCATTAGCAGCTATTAGCCAGACAGGATCAGGGAACATGACTGGAGCTGGGGTAAAACAACAGGGAATGGATCCCCCATTGTGACCTGTTAGGTGCTTTTAACAAGCCACCGTGATTGACCACTGTCAGAGACAGGATGCTGGGCTAGATGGACCATTGGTCTGACCCAGTATAGCACTTCTTATGTTCTAATTTTGTGTGAATTCTCATATATATCCCAAATACCAAACTGGAGAACTATCAAAGTTGGCAAAATTTGAAAAGGTTCCAAATCTGAGTTTGGATATTCTTGGAAGCATCTGAATACCCATTTACAAATTTCTGGTGGCAAATTAATTTCAACAATACTGAGGGAGGTCTTATAGCATGTAGATCTTTAGCTTAATAGCTAAAGCCATATTAAAAAAATTAAGAACCAGTAACTTAGATACATGCAGCTTATAAACTTATAACAACATTCTTTGTGTCCTTACCATAACGTTTCACCGATTGCTTAGAAAATGAAAAGTAGAAAGGAATTAGATCACAGACATCAGGGAAACAAATCTCACCTGAAGTATTATGTCCTGTTTTGGGTGCCTCATTTCAAGGAGGTTATTTACAAATTGGAATGGGTTCAAAGGAGGACAACACAGATGAGAAAGGGTCTGGAATAGAGCTGCAACTGGGTCCCCTGCCATCGAGCCCCCTGTCGAATTTGAGGTGCCCCACTTGCCTCGTTCATGTTGGGGAACCAACTGGTACCTGAAAGCGATCCGATGAGCTACCTGATTCCCCGACCCCCAGGCTGACTCATCTCACTGGCCAGGCTGCTGCTCCCTGCTTCTCCCCAGCCCATACACCGTTCATCTAAGCATGGAATGCGCAGGCTGCGGAGAAGCAGGGAACAGCCAGGATTCCAGAGAAACAGCAACCCGGCCAGTGAGGTGAGTCAGCCAGGGGAACCATAGATGCCAGGACTGGCATTCTGGGACACCCCAGTAATACCCACATTTTTGAGTACTGGGTACCCGATGGGGGGATGGGTACTCTGGATGGCTGCTGGGGGTGGCTGGAAAAGTGGGTGTTACCCACAGGTAGCTAAAGTGCTACCCAATGCAGCTCTAGTCTGGAAAGCAAGTCTTGTGAGGAAAGGTTGAAAGAACTGGGTATTTTTAGCCCAGCAAAGAAGAGATTAAGGGGAGCTGTTTGGCAATGGAACAAGTTGCCTAGGAAGGTCGTAGGCTCTCCAGTGGCAGTTGGGTTGGGGGTGTTGTTTTTTTTTTTTTTTAAAGGCTGGGCAGTCTTCTGTCAGGGATGTTGTAGGTGTAGTCCTCCTGCATCCAAACAGGGGGCCGGACTAGATCACCATCAAGGTCCCTTCCAACTCTGACATTCTATGATTTTCTATAATATTCTTAAAGTTCTATACATGCTTAAGTGATTTGCTGTATTTGGGCCTGATGCACGGCTGTGTTGAAGCCTTTTCTTTCATCAGAGAGAAATCTGCTACGTTGCTCCTAATTTATTTGAGGGGGGGGGGGAGCTGCTGCTTTCTTAGCTAGCTATCCCACATAAGCATTGTCTGATTACTTTAAGCAGGCATCAAAGTCTGATTTACAGTCCTCCCACACAACTGTCTTTCGTGAACACATTATTTTGTAGTAGTTTGGTTTATCAGGGGAATGGTGCAAATACAAACAGTACATTTAGCTCTTGGGGAAAAATACAGGAAGCATCCTTTCAAAAGGGGGTGGGGGTGGCAGTTATCAAAGTCTCCATGCTGCTTTACTCGTATAAACGCTCTTTCTTTTGTTCCTGCAGGACTCCAAAGAATAAAACCAAAGCACAAAGCGGAGGAGGCACCAGGGAGTGAATGCAACAGTGTTTCCTTAATCCATGTGGATCAAAAACATGAACGTTTTGATTCTGTAAAGAATCTTCCTCAGCATGCTGGATTAATCACATGGATTAATAAAACACTGTTGCATTCACTCCCTGGTGCCTCCTCTGCTTTGTATGTTCTTTTATTATTCTTTGGAGCCTTACAGGAACAAAAGAGAGAGCATTTATATGAGTACCAGAGGCACTGGGATTTTGATAACATTCCCCTGTGGAAGGTATGCGTCCTGAATTTTTCTGCACCCAGTATGTGTCTTGATTTTTTTCCCCTGTGTGCTAAGCCTTTGCTTTGTCTTAATATTTGAATCAAGCAACTTGAGCTTCAAATTCTGAGTGCTGGGTTTTTATTTTTCTGCTTTACAATGAAGTTATGCAGTGACAATCCTACGGGGATTCTCATTGCTGAGTTTTGGAGTAAAAATCTTATGTTGTTTCAGTCACTTGTTGAAGACAGGAGGTTGTTGGTATGAGGAAAGTCTCAACTCGAGCAACTTTCATACTTATGGTGGCTCTTCTAGTATTTTGAAGCCTTCAGCTGAGGAGATGCAGCTCTGACTATATAGATGTCTATCATTCTCCCCCTTTGCATACTTGCACATGGTGCAAACAATTTTGGGTGCAGCCACATGAACTGTGGAAGGCCTGATCCCCACATGGCCCCATGGTGGGCAAACGCAGCCACCACACTGCAGGGCCAGCGCAGGAAGCAGGGCACATGATCGTCTCCCCCTGCGAGAAAGCCAGGCAGCCAGGCCACTGTTGGACCTCCCACCATGGGGCAGAGCAAGCCAAGGCACCGTCCACATTAGCGGGCACCCAGCCTTGCCCCGCCTCCCTCAATGGCCTGACCACTATCCCACCCCTGGCTGTGATGTGACAGCATGGGGGTGGAGCGAGCAACCGCTGCTCAAAGCCCTTCAGTGGATCTCACAGTATGGCGGGGCACACGGTGATTGGGCAGGCGAACTGCTGCGCCTTGGGCAGCCTTATCCCATTTGGGGCAAGGCTGCTACACGCTGCATCCTCAGACTTTTTCCAAGGATACAGCACGTAGCAGCCAGCTGCCTGCCTTAAAGTGGGGGGAACATCTGGAACTCTGTAAAGATGTTTTTAGATTTATTTTTTAATATTATCAGAGCTGGGGGTAAGGGTTGATAACCTTTGACGTCCCGTCCAACTCCCCAGTTCTAGTTCTGTTGATGCCTCTCTGAGCCTCATCAGGCAGGCTCATGATAACTTAGGTGCATATTTTTGAGTGCAACAGAATTTTTTTGAAGTTTTTGTGAAAATTAAAATTGTATAATCAAAAGGAAAAACTCTTCCAAATATATATAAAGAAATTATTCCATGTAATGTGTGGCATAAACAGAACGTGTAGGTGTTGTGGCCTTGAGCATCTCAACATTGCTTGGGTGTAAACCGCCCCGAGCTGTTTCTAGGAGGGGCGGGATAAAAATCTAATAAATGAAATGAAATGAAATAGACAGACAGCAGCTCTGGGGTGGCTGCACCAGCCCACTTCACCCCAAGGCTGGCCAGTCTGTCTGAAGGCCCACCGGATGACGAAGTGGAACAGGCTGTGCCTGATGTGGGGCAGCCCTGCTTGCAGTGCTCCAGAACATCTCTGAGAGCTGCCAGTGGAGTGGGCCAGCCAAACCCAGGAAACCAGCCCAGAGTGGAGCTGCTTGTTTGTCTGCTAAGTGGACCCACCCTGCAACTCCACTCCTGGCTGGCTGTTGCCCTGGCAACATCATAGAATTGCAGGCGCCAGCCTAGAGCATCGGGCGATTGTCTGCAATTCAGTGGGGGAGGGTGCCACACAGGTGGACTGTGGCCAGGGGAACCCACTGGGTCCATCTAAAGTGGAGTCAGGCAGGGCTGGCTGTGGGTGGATGTGGGGGTGCACCCCGGAAGCAGCTCTGGGGGCAGGCTGCCCCCACATCCATCTAAAAACCCGTCTTCTGATCCACAGTGGGGCAATTCTGGAGCAAATGGTTCGTGGCCATTTGTTTGTCCACTGAATTCATTGGCCATTTTTATGAGAGCTATGGGAGTGTGGGGGGAAGGTGTGCGTGCCACAGTGTGGGTGGCATATGGGCACACAGGCGCACCCACACCCTCCCACGCATCCCCACTCATGGAGCAACCTCTGTTTTTTCCGGTTGCTCTGAGAGGGTGGGGGGTGAGTGGGGATGCGTGAATCATGAGAGCGTGCGTGCATGCACCCCCATTCACCGGCCAGCGGATCTGCGTGGGCATGAGTGGGACCATCTCGTGTAAAAATGGCCAATGGGCCACTGAGGTGAAGCCTGCTATGAGGTCCACTAGGGTAGGCTGGGCACACTATCCTTCAGTGAAAGAGAACATGGTCTGATATAGCATTTTGATCTGCATCTAAAGATGTGACTCTCTCCATAAGTCCTTTAAATAACATGAAATGTTTATTTCGATACCGAACTCCAAGCTATCTACCCAGATATAGAAAGTTATAAGAAGTTTAGGTGTTGAGAAAAATCTGTCCCACTCTGTTCTTGTATAGCAAAATTATTTAGAGAAAGTGTGTTTCTCTTTAAGATTGAATTCGGAAGTTCTTGCCACCCCCTCTCACTTCTTCTCTACTTTTTTGAGGACCATTCCATCTACCACTACTCCCCCTCCGTGTAGCTGTCAGCTACCACTCCCCCTGCCAGGTCCACTTTCCTCCTTTGTCACTGTGGCTAGGCTACACAACACCTTGCTTACTCTTTTTCTCTTGGATAACATTGCCACCCTTCTCCTTGGGGACTTCAACATCCATGTTGACACCCTCTGTGACCCTGCTACTTCCTGCTTCCTTTGTCTAATTTCCTCTTTTCACATCCATCTCTGGATTCACTCCTTTACCTACGGTTCCAGTCACTCCCTTGGCCTAATCTTTTCCCCAATTGTTCCATTTATGGCCCTCTCCATTAATAACTTCTCCACCTACAATGATCACTTTGCTTCATTCCATATCTCCTACCCCCTTTCTGCTTCACCTACTCTCCCACTTGTTCCATGACCATCAATCCATCAACCCTCAGGACTCCCCACCCCAACACACCTTTTTTTTTTATCAGACTCCTCTTTCCTCTGCCATGAGTGAGTGTCTCTGCCTCCAACATCTGTCTGTTTCTACCTCTTCTCTACCCCTCACTCCCTTGCCCCATCTCTCAAATCAACCCACAGTCCTGGCTTACCACTACGGTCTTTTACTTCTGGTCTCATGCTGCAGAAAGCCTTTCAGGGAAACCTCACAAACTTGCTGATTTAACCCCATTCCAAGCTCATTCTCTCCTCCAACTCTGACATCTCTCTTGCTAAACAACACTACTTCTCCATCCTGATGGAGTCTCACTCTTGCAATTACTGCTGTCTGTTTTCAAGGCCCATAAGTTTTATATTAGCACTTACAACTCTGTAAAGAAATTGAAATTGGAAAACAGCTATAAATATGGGACTGAAGAGTCATTTCACACACACTGAAAGGGGCGTACTGATACGGGTATCTGTGAACTATACGGATGTTAACTGCTACAGCTAAGAAGATTCTAGCATCATTGTGGATAATGTGCTGAGAATGTCAGCTCAGTACACAGCACCAGTCCAAATGGCAAACAGAATTTTAAGGGTTATTGGGGAAGCAATAGGAAATAAAATATCAAAATTACCATTATTGAAATCCCATGGTGCTCCCAAAGCTTGGATACTGTGTGTGCAGTTCTAGTTTGCCCCATCCCTGAAAGAGTGTAGTAGAACCATAAAAAGGGGGTGGGAGTGGCGGGGAAGGTGCAGCAGAGATCATCCAGGTTAGGGAAAGGCTTCCATACAAGCAGAGGCTCTGACGCTTAGGGCTCTTCAGCTTAGAAAATGGACAGCTGATGCAGAATGATAGAGGTTTATGAAATCATGAAAGATATGGAGAAATTAACAAGGGGCTGGGGGGGGGGTTTCATTTTTTTTTTAACCCTTTCTCAAATATTAGAACTAGGGGACACTCAATTAAATTAATAAACAGCAGATTTAAAACAAACAAAATGCGTTTTCATACAACACATAAATAACCTACAGAACCCATGGCCATGGGATATTGTGCAGACCAACTGCATTGTTAGGTTCAAAAACAGATTGAAAAAACTAATGGAGCAGAAGTCCATAAATGGTTATTATTAAGGTTACAACCTCCCTTCGGAAGGAAACATTGGAAGAGGAGGGACAAAGGGATTGTTGCAGCCCTTTCTGACGTAAACGTGCCCCTTGTGGAGTGTTGTGACATCACAGCGCTCCTCAGGGGGTGTGGCTGGGTTGGAAAGGAGGCAGGAAAGTCTCTTTAGCTTTTGCCTTACTAATGGAGCCACCCTGCCCCTGGCGTCTCAGGAGTGCGCCTGATACCTCCAGCAGAGGCTTCCTGTAGGGTCTCCCCGCTAGCCCCACAGAAGGACTTGCTCTAGGACTGTGAGCCACCCCCAGGAATGGCAGCGGTGCTCACCCTCCACATGGTAAAGTCCTGTTGCTGCCCCTAAAACTCCTATTGGGACCCCACACCTGCCACTGGAAAGGTTTTCACCTCTTGTCCTGCTGACCTCACCAGCTTTGATTGATTCTCCAATTTAGCCATTGCTGAACAAGAGAAATTGGGGTTTGACCCAGAGTTCAGAGGCACCCCAGTCTTTACCCATTAGCTATTTACCCCACTGGAATCCAGGAGTGAATAATGGAGAATTATTTTTTTTTTTAAATTCTCAGAAGAACTTCATAATGGCAGAATTTTCCTGCTTAAACTTTGTTTTTAATACCGGAAGCCCAAGCAACTTTTCTTGCAAAACAAGGAATAAACCCCAGATTTCATAACTAAAATGCACTGTTTGTTTTCTGTTATGCATAATTTTGTTTTACCAGATTTTTTTATTCCCAGGATTGTGGTTTTTCGGGGGGAATGAAAATTTTAATAATGAAAAATTCCATTTCAGAAGTTTAAATGAAAATATTAGCTATATTTAAAAAAAATAAAAGAATCTGTCATTCAAATTTTGGACAGCTCCAGTGGAAGATGAAGGCAGAATGGTTTAACCGTACTCACGGGAGTCCTACAGGGTGGCCTCTGGTTCACTTCATCTTTAATAAGAAAGTGTGACACATTGTACTATCTGGAAATCTCAGCATGGAATGCTCTCTCTCGATGGAAGCTGGCAGCACCTCCATGTTAAAGCTGAGGGCAGCTGCAATTTCCTCCATTACATGCAAATTAGTTTCAGCCCTAACTCCTGGCCAGTTGCCAGTGTGGCCCTCTTTGGCAACAGTGCAATTCATTGGGGCTGAGGTATTAGCTCCTTTTTCTCCAAAGACCTTGCTTTAAAATGTTTTCAACATTTTACAGAAGAGTCCTGAACAAAGTCTGTTAAAGAGGTTTATTCCTCCAGTGGAGAGGAGTGTAACCTTGAGCCAACCGCACAAGCTAAAGGGATAAACAGATAAATAAAATAATGGGATACACTCTTGCTGTTCCCACCAAAATATTGCTAAAAATGCTCCTTACTTCCCCAGTGCTATTAAAATGCATGTCAGGAAGTATTCCTTGGCTGTCTGTATGCTGCCTTTTAAGATCATTCAACTACATAATGACTTTTAAAGATATTCTTTTGGAAATGGATGGCGGGGGGGGAGGGTCACAGTCTAGCTGAAAAAGATTTTCATGAATTTTCAATGCAGGTTTTGGGAATGTCTAAATTTCATTACTCTGAATGCTTTTTTGAAGTAAGTATAATTTTGTGTTTCTGTGGTAACCACATATTTTGTTTGATAAGAGTATTTTACATTTCAACATCACTATAAACATACTGTTAAGAATACCGCAGGTATGAATTCCTTAATTTTGCCTTTCATTCTGAGCGCATACAATTTTATTTTATAAAGTCACATCTGATAAGTTTTTTTTTTTTTAGATCTCTAAAATTAATTGGTCTACTTATTCCCCACTTTCTTCCATATTCCCTCAGGAGTGTTTTCTGAGGTTTTAACATATTTAGAAACTATTGTTCACAGTCCAGTACTATGTTGCAACATGATTGTAGAAATACCATGGCATTTCCCTGATTTCTCTATCTAATTTGCTCAATAAAAATATTTATTTTAATTGTGAGCCCCAGAAACTCCCCTTGTCCTTTCAGTGTCGAGACTCAAGACCCATTCCAGTTGCCTGGTTGTCGGGTTGACTTTCTCTTAGCTGAAGGACACTCAATCAATCAATCAATCAAAAGTTTTTATTGTGTAGCCATTGGCTTTTACAATGTCTAAATAAAAAGTAAAAATAAAAATAAAATACATATTACGACCAAGGTCGTACTATATTGACAGTACAAATGTTAAAACAACCATAGATTCCACAATTGGTACACTACATCCTGCCCTCCACCCCCAAAAGCTAGATAATCCATGAAAATTTACGAGAAAAACACCTCTCACTTGAGCATCATCATACCAATAAAGATGACTGATAACATTATATCAACACATTTGGTAGAATACTAGTGGAAAGATGATCGTCCATATGCTGGGGCGGGTTTGAGTTCTACTAACCCCTTATTTCAGCAACTGGGCTAGCCCTTAGGCTGCACATTACCCCTGTCCGCACCAAGGGGATGGGTCCCAGCTTAGAGGCATAATCCACGTTCTCCCGATGGGAGAGAGTAACCCTATCATCAAAATGATTAACAGGGAGTAATTATAATTGCCCGGCAGATATGCAGAGTGGCCAGGCCTAAAGCTGCCACTGCCCTGGTCATGTCCGAATCCACCAGGCTTAAAAATCTGCTCATCTCCCCAATGCCCCCACCTACACTTTCCCTCATTCCTCCAAGATATTTAATTCTAGGACCAATTAGTGAGGGACAGCGTAGAAGAATGTGATCCACTGTATCTACTTCCCTTAAATTACACAGCTGGCACCGTCTCAGTGCCCATGGTGTATTCTTATAGCGGCCCTCTACTAAAGCGGAGGGAAATGAATTTGTTCGTAGCTTAAAAAAGACTACCCGCTTTCCTGCATCCATCCAATTAAATAGGTAATAATCTCCTGAACCCCGAGAATTAAAAGGCAAATATTTGGGGGCCACCTTCT
>QEPC01009550.1:1021344-1048338 GCA_003113815.1 Sphenodon punctatus
AGGTTTCAGTTTAAGGTTTAAGTTTCATTTCAGTACAAAACTGAAATGAAACTTAAAGCAATCTAATAATCCTACTCAACGCCTGCTGTTCAGGAACAGTGACTAGCTCAAAAGGTGTTGGGGAGGCAGATAGTTTCATTTCTTGCAAGCCTCTCCACCCCTGGTGCTGGGAAGTCTGCTCCTCAGTGACTAGTACTACCCCTCCCTGTCACGTTTGACCTTACAGTGAACCTTTTTTTGCCACCCAAACTCACCCAAACGTGATCCGAACTGACCGAACTGTTCGGTCATTTCGACGTTCAGAATTGAGTTCGGTACGGCCAGTTCGTGTTCGGAAGTTCAGTTCGGTCGTCCGAACAGGCCGAGTTTGGGCCGAACTCCGAACTTCCGAACCACGTTCGCCCATCCCTACGGACCATTGGTCTGACCCAGCATGCCACTTCTTATGTTCTTAGTTCTCCCCTTTTCCAGTGTATATTAGCTTTCTTCACCAGTTCCTACTTTGAATGACCAGCTATACTAGCACATCATGCCCCTTATCTACGGATAATTTTTCTTTCAAGGTGTTTGGATGAGAGTTTCTGCATCTTTCATTCTTTTGCATCTTTCAGATTGAGTGAGTGCCTACCTGGGGGGAGGGCGGGGGGGGGGGGCGGGAAATCCTCCTCTGCCCTCTCAGAAGTATTGTAAACTGTAGCGCTAGATCAGTCTAACCCTTTCTGGTTATAGCCTGGAATCCAGAGTTTGTTAACTTGTCTACCCCTCCTAAATCATCACATGCTCCTTTGTAGCCACTTTTTAAAGCTGGCAGACTTGATCCATTTGGAGGGGAAATGTTTATTCGGTTGCTAGGCTAAAATGCTTCTTCCTCTTAGAGGAGCTGGATTGAACTCCGCTCCTTAATACACATTTTCTATATGAATTAAACTGGTTTAACTGGGGGATTAAATAAAGGCTCTGTATCAATTGTAGGATTTTTAGTGTTAGTACAGGTATTTAAAACTTGACCATTGCATACTCTGTATATGTCACCAGCATACAAAACATTAAAAAAAAAACCTAAGAAATATATAGATATGTTCTTTCTGCCAAGAATAATGTCCTAATGCTGTTGATGACCTTTGTTTCTACATGCTGTTTGCTTGATCCATCACAGATATTTGTTGTACTTTTTCCCTGGTGTTACACTTTATAGTCATGCTAGTAATTGTACCATTACTTAATGCATCTTTAAAATGTTGTAGAATAAGAAAACCCCAAATTATGTTTAGTTTGTATATACTTCACTGTGTAGCATACTGTAGATTAGATTATTATTGTTATTTTAAATTATGATTCTTATTTTTTAGCCTCAGTAGAAATGGGGAGCTTACAGCCCTGAAGCCAAATTTAGCCTGTTTCCAGTTCTTGGGTCTGGCCTGTGGATCCAGTCCCTACTCCCAAACACTGAGTGTGAGCTCAGGGGCGGGGGAAGAAAGAAAAGATGAAGGCAATGCACTCAAGCATAGGGGATGGAGCTATAGCACAGGTCTATGATCTGGACCCTCTCCTTCCTTCCCCCCATTCTGAGCATGCCCGTTCCGTGCTCCCACCCACCGCCAACTCCTTTGCAGTCAGTGCATCTCGTAAAAATGTTCAAGTGGCCCACAGGAGGGAACAGGGTCTTCATCCCTGACATTGTTGTTATAGGTATAATTAGGGCTAAGAATTTGTCACAGTCATGATAAACGTCATGTTTTTAGTGACTCTTGCCTCCCTCCATGACTTTTGAGATCTTCCGTGACTTTCCAAGTTTTTTGAGATTTCCCCCAAACTGAAGAGCGGAGCTGGCAAGAAGCTGGTGAGAAGAGCATGCTCAGTGGTGCTAAGAAGGTCCACAGTGTCTCCCTGGAGATCCAAACTCCACCCTGGCTGTGGAGACGTTGTGGCATGGGAAGAAGCTGGTGAGAATAGCGTGCTGAGCGCCACCAGGTAAAGCCACGGCCTCTCACTGGAACTCCAAACCCCTCCTCGGTGTTGTTTCTTGTGGAGGGTGGACCTTTGGGCATGGTCAAGTGGTGACAAGGCATGATGTGGCGGTGGGATCAGAGGCAGAGAACGTTACCATTGTCGGAGGTTCAAGAGGCGCCCAGGAGGAGACAGCAGCATTTCCTCTGCCTTAATCCCCTGCTTGGGCTTACAGTCTAAGCCTGGGGCTTTCAAAGGACTTTACAATCCCTGGGTTTACAATCTAAGGGGTGTGGTGTTTTTCCCCCCTTCTATTCTGTGCTGGGTGGGGGGGGTACAATCTGTGCTGTGTGTGTGTGTGTGTGTGTGTGTGTGTGTGTGTGTGTGTGTGTGTGTGTGTGACAATCTAATCCCTGAGTTTGCAATCTAAAGGGGTGTGTGTGTGTGTGTTACAAGATACAATATTGAATACAAGTTTTTAAAAAAATTACCCATGAGTTTTCTGTGACTTTCTCATTCCTGCCATGACTTTTAAAGAAAATTTCCATGACAAATTCATAGCCCTAGCTATAATACACTGAGTCCAAGTACAGCAGAGCTGCTTTCCTAATATTCATTTAATCCACTGGATCTTACCTGAACTTAGCAAAGTGCTTGCTAGCAATCCAACCTTCTATCCTAGTGGCTTCCAGTGTTTTGCTTGTGATCCCATTTTGAGACTTAAATATGATTTCATGATTCCAGACAGCAGCAGACATTAAAAAATTAAAAAAATATTAATGGGATCACAATCCCATTTGCAGTTGGGGTTGCAGACTCATGTGGGATCTGTTCTGGTCCACCATTTGGGAACCATTGCTCTAAAGCAATTCTAGCTGCTGAAATGGAACATTAGAGATGATGATTTATTGTAGTGTAGTCCCAACTACAAAAGTGACAAGAAACAAAATAGATAAGATAACTTCCACTGACTAACTTCTGCTGGTGTGGTCTGCAAGCTTTAGAGTATCACAAGGCTCTTCTGCAGGCTGGTGTCAGTAAGAGCTCTGTGGGGCTTGAAAATTTGCACACACCACTCACCAACAGGAATCAGTCCAATAAAATGTGACATCTTAACTATTTTGCCTCTTACCTTTGTTAGGTGTTCTCATTGTAATTAATGAAATTTGGTACAATAGTATTATTATTTCTTGCATGGATTTCTGCTTAAAGGTTACCCAGCTGAAATATCCCAAATTGGTCCAAACAGATGTTCTATAACAAATGTAAAAATTGATATGTAACTAAACTAGAAAAAAAAAAAGTTACCCAGCTGAAATGCAAGGTGACTGTACAGATGCTTTTGAAGGGTTTTATTAATAGCTCTGCTCACTCTCATCCAGCATCCCCATGAATGCATGCAAGATTATGTGCTCTGTGCTGCATCATAATTTAAACTGCATTTCTTCTATAAGATATCAATCCTCAGAGATATTAAGCAAGCAACATATTATTGCCTTTGAGTTTGGTTCCTACATGATAGTACAAAACCAAATTTAGTAAGTTCTCTTCATGCCTTTTCCATTGCTTTTTCACTTTGATCAAAAATGAAAAAGAATAGAAGATTCCTTAATTTTGGAGACTGGGTTTTATTTTATCATCACTTAGGTATGAGAATTCTTGATGTCTGCATTGTGCCAATCAGTGCTGAATGAACTATCCCAGCATGCATTGGGTTCATTGTAATACTAGAGTTGTTTGTTTATGCAGCCAAACCCTAGTTGGACATGTAGAAAGGGTGTCAGTGGAACACGACAAATATGATGAATTAAATTTCGCAATGGTTCCTTGCCTCCTCCCCCCATTAATTTTGTTAAATTTATGGGAGCTCAAATGCGTCATTCAACTGCCATGGATTCAATTGTGCCAATTTCCTCTTTTCCCATGCAACTTAGCTTAAGGTTGATAATGAGATCGTCACTGAACCCACTTAGTTGTTTAGCCACGGCCCTTGAAATACTCCCATTTTGTGTCTGGAATGTCTGGTTGCTTGAGTTTAAAACAAGTTAGTTCAGATTAGCTACAAATAGCTTGACACATAGGGGCTTCTTATTGACACTAATAGGCTTAATCCTGTTAGAGCTCTGTCTACACTCCTGTGACCTTCTAACCCCATGCTCTTCCTAATGTTCTATCATGTCCCACTTTTTATTTGAACTTCTGGACACTTTCCACATCCATTGCTGAACATCTGTGTCACTTTTTGTATATCAGATATAGCCTGAATAGGAAAGAGCCTCAGCAAATATAATCTACATATTTGTGTGCTCTTTGGGGAGTTAGACGAGATGCTGTTTATCTAACATTTTGCCACTGATGGTCTTTTTAAAGTAATGTGCCTTTCACAAGGTCTGTGTACTAGATGCTAGCCTGTGGGAATACTTGGTCATCAGATTTTCCAAGCCCATCACTGATGGTGGGTTTCCATTCTGGGCAATTAGTTCCAAAGTTAAGGCACCAGAGTGAATCCCATTGAATTGAATGGAACTCATGATGGCATTATCTGTCCAGAGAATCATGTTACTTTTGCAAGAAACGCCAGTAAGCAACAGCAAAGCGCTTGACAAGCATTTTGCTAATGGCAACCTAAAAGATGCCAAGAGGAAGGAACTTTATACAGTCTCAAACACTGTTTTTCATAGGCCTAAGACCACACCTAAGAAGCACTGATATCACAAGTGTGGAGAGCAGAAGGGAGATCTCCCCTCTTGGATTTTCTCAGGAAGGGAGATTCCTGCCACCTTGTTTTGGGCTTTTGCAGTGGCAGCATACCCTCGAACACCATTGCCTACAGCTACTGTTGACTGGACTATGGTGTGGGTTCAAGATGGTTGCATCTTTGCCCATTTGCCATCAATCTAAATTTCTATTGCTGAAAGTGGAGTAGAACCACCACTTCTCCAAATCTGAAATGGAGCCAGCAGAAGAAGCAGTCCCACTGGAACCTGAGGTGGTGGCCAAAGGCTGTGGCATGGAGCTGTGGGGGTTGCGAGGACATGACAAGAAGCGTAGAAGTAGGCAGCAGAATGGAAATGTACATATATGTGGGGTCCTCTGGACATCTAGCATTGATGCTAACTCTTAGTACTGGCACTGAGTCCCATTCACTCCAATGGGGTTTGTGCCAACATTAAGGGGTAGACCAGAGTTATCATTCTCCTCAAGGACAACATTTTAGCATTTTATGATCTGAACTTTTTTCTCTGCATGGTATAAATGCACAATCTAAGAACATAAGAAAAGCCATACTGAGTCAGACCAATGGTTCATCAAGCCCAGCATTCTGTCTCTGACAGTGACCAATTTCGGTCTATGGGATTAATGTATCAGCAGTCACAATGGAAAATCCAATCCCTGTTGATCACTCCCTGCTCCCGACAGTAAGAAGTTTCCATCTTGTAATCTACTTGGCTAATAGTCATCAATGGACCTATTCTCCAAGAACTCATCCAGTCCTTTTAAAAACACAACTATACTACTGGCCTTGATGACTTCCTCCGGCAACAAATTCCACAATTTTTACTTTTTTAATGTTTAGTTTTTGGTGAACCTAAGCTATTTTCCTTTGGACGGTGCTGTAAAAACCAGAAGAGGTTCTAAGGGGGAGTGACCTGATGGCTGTGACAGCTGGAATGTGCCAACCTTTGTGATTCTTTTATGTTGTTGTTTTATCTTTGCTGGGAGAGTGAAGCACAAATTAAGGCATTTGCTACCAAGCTCAAGCAGGTCCCCCAGCCTCCATGAATTCCAGCTGTGAATGTGTAATCGGATCTTCTATGGCTTGAAAGGGAAAGGCTCCTCTGCCTAAATTTAATTTCCATACATATTTGTCTGTTTTGCTGCTCTCTCCAAACTTAGTGAAAGTGCTACTTTGTAAGCAATACAGGAGCTAATTCTTTTATTTGGGTGGTACAACTTTCTCCTTTGCAACCCAACTATTGCAAAGGGGGAGGGATTTTTTAGTACAGGACATTAGATACATTGGACTGTGATTTATAAACTTTCCATGGTTATGTGAGACTGACTCATGGGCGGAGAGGGGGAGCATCTGCACAGTTTTTGGGTGTGACATTGGCACCAGCTCCTAGTGTAGGTATAGCAAGTACTATGGAAGTGAATGGGAACTGTGCCCAGCACTCCTTCCCAACTAGAGTTGAAATACAGCTATAACTATCAAAACTACTGTACTTGACCTGACACAGGAACATTGGGTACTAATCAGTACCCAATGAGCTACCCAATATACCAATTTACAGGGTTTTTTTGTCTCCAGTTTTCCTATTTTGGGTACTGGTTTTCTGACTCTGTCCTTATTCCTGTACTGATTTACCAGTACTGATTGGTACTGATTTACCATTTGATTGGTTTTCTGACTCTGTCCTTATTCCTGTACTGATTTACCATTTGATTGGTAACTTGGCAGTAGTAATACCCAGTATTTGGAGATAGCGGGTGTGCACCAGGGACCCATGTCATTTTATGTTTTCGTTTTGTCAAAATATTTTATTTTCATTTTCATAAATATCAATATTTTGTTTTCGTTTTTGCTTTTGTTTTAGATTTCCAGTGGTTTCAATGGAAAACACAATTTCAGCTGTAACATTTTTGTTTTTCAATATATTGGAGTGTAACAGGGAGGGATTGTACCTCCAATGCTGGAGGCATGATGTGTACCAAACCTCAGAAAGATTGGATAAAGGAATCTGATTTTATAAGCAGTTGAATTGTTATTTTGCAAAAATCTGCATATGCATTCCTGGCTTTAACTTCTTTGTCTCCCATCAAATATGGATGAAACCTGGCACCATTATACCCCTCCTTATGTTTACTATCTATGCCAGCTTTCAGAAGGATGGGATAAAGGGTCATGGTGGTATAAGCAATTAACTTTAAATGTATGTCTGACTGTAAAATATCTTTGTAGTCCAACCAGTGTACATGGAATTTGGTGGGGCTGTATCTCGCACCTTCAGGATAATTTCTGCCAAATATCAGGAAGATGTGCTAAAGGGTCCCAATTTTATATGCTTGCACAGCATATGCAGAGAATGAGCCTATGCCAGGGATTCTCTTACGTGTCACTGTGTATAAGATCAATTTGTGATGGCAATTGGCTAGCAGAAATGTCAACCAAATATCCTCATTCTGTGCTGTGACCATCCAAACTTCTCTGCCCCACTTGTTACTGGGAAGTCAGAACCATTCGCCTTTCTGTTTAGGAAAGAGTTAATCGAGATTCTCTTATGACCTCTGTCACAGTGCTGCAGAATGTGCTTGTGATAATTTTCCAGCCAGGATGTGTAAACCATGTCTCCTGATTTCTGGAATGCTACCCCCAAAGTCTCAGTTATGTCCCTTCTATACCTGCCCCCTATGCCCGCCTTGAAGCCACCACCGATTGGTCCTGTAAAACTGGAAGCATGTAGTAAGATTGTGTCTGTCAGTCTGTTGGGTTGCTCCCCATCCTCCCTCCTACAGTCTCCCACCCCCTGCCATGCCAGGTCCCTGCCTCTGACTGGCACTGCATGTGCTGCTATTTATCTGAATAATGGTCTTCAAGGGGACACTACAATTGCTTATCAAATTAGGGCCCTTTATCAAAGTGTTCTGTAATTTGGCAGAGAAGGTGTGCGATACATTTTTGCCAAATGTTTTCTAAACAGGATGTAACATAAAAAAGTTACAGCCGGAAATGCATTTTCAAGTTAATGTCTTATACCATCAGGACCCTTTATCTAATCTTTCTGAAAATTGGCAGGAGTATTATGCTTGAGAAGGGACATAATATTCACAGGTTTTATGCAAATTTAATGGAAGATAAAGAAGTTGTAGCCATGAATGTGTATGGAGCTTTTCTTAAAATCACAACATTCAATTGCTTATAAAATAGATTCCCTTTATCCAATATTTCTGAAGTATGGTACATATAGTGCCCTCAGTCTGGGGTATAATCTCCCCATGTTTCATCATATTTGAATAAGAAACAAAAAAGTTATAGATAGAAGTATGTTTCAGTCTTTTCCCATTATTTAAAAAACAACAAATTTGGGGTTTTTTGTTCTCATCTTTGTTTTTACAATAACTAAAAAGAACATCAAAATTTTTGTTTTCATTATCATAATAATGAAAACTCCTAGTACCTGACTTAGTACTTGAGTAACGATTGGGCACCCAATAGACTACTTGAAAATTGAGATATTACCCACAGGTAAGAAATGTGCTACCCATTTCAGATCTGTTCCTCACCTCCTCTTTGGCTAGGGGCCTGATCCTCAGCCTGTTGAGATTTACACATCCCTACAGTGGAAGATAATCTTTCTGCGAGTGCGGGGGGAGTGTCAAGTACTTGGAGGTAGTGCTATGAGAGAGTTGAAACAACGACAAAAAAGACAAGGTGTAACAGGGTGGGCTCAGTTTGGGGTGAGTCCATGCAGGACCAGATCCCTCAAAAGCTGCCCTCCCCCCTGGGAATTAGCTCAGTTTGAGTTCAGTACCCACACAGGTCCACAGGCTTCAGCCTTCCACAATGCCATACGTGTCCCACCATAGTAGCATAAGTCGTTAAATAATAGTAGTAGCCTAGCCTCACTAATGCTGGGAATGCAACCCCTCCTGCAACCCCTGCCCTATCGAGCCCTTGCTCCACCAGACAGCTACCTCTGGTGGTCTATTTAAAGTACAGGGAATCCCAGGTTTCTTCCATTCAGTCTAGGTATCAAACCCCCTGTAGCTTCTTAATCCAGGCTTCAGTACCCTGGATACGAGTTCCTGCTGGAGCCCAAGTTCCAGCAGATCTTCTCTCCCCTTCACAACCCAGGACAGACTGAAGCCTCCTTAGGCTTGGTGGTCTCTTATACACCAGGGTGTTGTAGTGGCTAACCTTTCAGGCTTCTAGTCCTTAAAGGGCCAGAACCTTGTCACGCTCACTTTCATCTCTTTTCTGATTTTTCTCAATATAAAAGGGCTGGTTTTGGCCAGCCCTTCCTCAGTTGTCTGGTGCATCCCAGCCTGCCCAATATTCAGGCTAGTGACTGCTGCACTCCTAAAGGAGCAGCAGCTGCATCAGGCTGCTCCGTGCCACACAAGGATTCTGTTATATATTATGACGGACGTTATATGGATGTGTGATTTCTTCCATTTTTAGACTTTTTTTTTTTTTTTTTTTAAATTGAGACCATCTTAAAGTTAGGTAATTTGCTATTTTGAATTTGCATAAATTTACCCAAATGAACACATGCAAATTTGATGCAACTAATACCCCGCATGGTGGGTGATCTAAAATCTTTCACGCCAATTCTGACCCGCTTCAGTCAGGCTTTTGTCCTGGGTATGGCATGGAGATTGCACTTGTGGCTTAGGTCGATGATCTGTGCCTTGACATGTATAAGGGGAATTCTATCTTGTTAGATCTTTCAGTGGCCTTTGATACAGTTGATCATGTGGTGGTGTTGATGCAACTGTGGGACCTGGTGGAGGTGCGCAGGACTGCTCTTTCCTGTCAGGGAGGTCCCAGCAGGTGGTGGTGGGCAATTGCTCGATGTCCTCCTTGGGGCCACCCCTGTGGTGTCCCACAGGGTTCTATTCTGTCTCCCCTCTTGTTCAATATGTATCTGAGGCCACTGGGTAAGGCCTTTCAGAGGTTTGGAATGAGGTGTCATCAATATGCTCTTGTTTGTGCTCTGGTCATCTCTCACCTCGATTACTGTAACCTCCTTCTTTCTGGCCTTCCCCGGTCTCACCTTTCTCCCCTCATCTCTGTCCAAAACTCTGCTGCCAGGGTCATCTACTTCGCCAGTCGCTTTGACCATGTGCAGCCCCTCCTCCCTTCGCTTCACTGGCTTCCCCTTCCTGAACGAATCCTGCACAAGCTCCTAGTCTTCACCTATAAAGCTCTTCACAACCTCTCTCCCCTCTACCTCTCTGCACTTATCGCCCTCCATACTCCAGCCCGTGCACTTCACTCCTCCTCTGTCCCTTCTCTCACCCTTCCACGCCTTCCCTGCTCCCCTAAGCGCCTTCGTCCCTTCTCACTTGCTGCCCCCCATGCCTGGAACTCCCTCCCTGTCCACATCCGCCTTGCCCCCTCCCTTCATACCTTCAAATCTCTCCTTAAAACTCACCTCTTTCACTCTGCTCTGTCTGACTCTTTATCCTGTTGAGCCACTATTTCCTATACCTATGGTCTGTTTACCCTTATCCTTGTCACATGGACCTGCCTGCTGTCATTCTCATCGTAACCAAGCCAAGTACGTGCACTTGAGACCTCGCATCTTCATGAATGTTAGACCCCTTGTCTCTCCCTCTGTTTCCCTTCCCTTGTCTCTCAGATTGTAAGCCATAGGGGCAGGGACCGTGTCTATTTTATTACTTTGTAAAGTGCCAGGTACACTGCTGGCGCTATATAAATGTTTGTTAATAATATTAATAATAATAACACCCAGCTCTACCTCTCTTTTTATTCTGACCTGGGTCCTGCAGTCTCGGTGCTTGCCCAATGCTGTCAGGGAATCGGGACTGGATGAGGATCAGTTGGTTGTGGCTGAATCCAGACAAGACTGAGGTGATGATGACCGGCCCGTCTTTTTACTTGGAGGGGATTTGGACACCTGTTGTTGGAAGGGTTCAACCCCCTCAGGTCAATCGGATTCGCAGCCTTGGAGTGCTTCTGGACCCCTTGCTTCACCTGGATTGTTAGGTTGTGGCGATGGCCATGAGTGCTTTTCACCGGCTCCATCTGATGAGGAGGCTAAGGCCTTTTTCTCTCTGATTTGGATCTGGCCACCGTCATCCATGCCTTCATCACCTCAGGGCTAGATTACTGCAATGCCCTGTACATGGGCTGCCCTTGATGATTGATCAAAAGATGCAGTTAGTGCAGAATGTGGCAACTTGACTCCTCTTGTGAATGAGTCACTGGGAGCACATTATGCCAGTGGTCTGAAGTCTGTACTGGCTACCTATAGCTTTCCGGGCACAATACAAGGTGTACTAGGTTTGACCTTTAAAGCCCTAAATGGTCTTGGCCCCATATATATATATATATATGAAAGATCTCCTGTCCTACTGTGTCCCCTACAGTCAGCCAGGAGTGCCCTCTTGCAGGTTCCATCTGCAGGACCAGGGGTGCACAGTGCAGAACTCCCTTCCGCAGGAGGTTCGTGTGAGCCAGAGCCTAAGAATATTCTGGAGGTGGTGTAGAACATTTTTATTTGTACAGGCAGTTGGCGGGGGGGGGGGGATAGGGGTTGAATAGGCTTGTGAGTAGGATTGGGGGGTTGGTGGGAGATTTGAGGGGAGGGTGAGAGGTTTTATTGTTTAAATTTGATTAAAGTTTGTTTACATTTTATTTTTGTTTGTGAGCCATCCTGAGCCTTTGTGGGAAGAGCGGTGAATATGTCTAAATAAATAAAATCAAATAAAATTTCCCCCCCTTGTGCTGTGATAGCATATGCCATGGATGGGCAAAATGTGCCTTGGGAGCCCTGTGCAGCTTTTGGCCAATTGAAGTGTGGCTCTCAGCTAGAGCCAGTCCCAGGCTCTGCCCTGCCTTAATGGTCCTGTGTCTCATTCACTCCACCCAAGTCTCAGCGGCTGAATCACAGCTGCTCCTCACAATCTTAACAGCTAGCACCAGTGCAGTGCAGCATTTCCATTAGCCAATCCCAAAGCAGGGGAGGGGGGTGAGTGTATCTTGTGGCTCTTGGCCATAGGAAAACTTGGGTTGCAGCCACATGTGACAGGCTGGGGAGGCTATCATGCTTAACGTAGTCTTACCCCTCTTGGGGCAAATGAGCCATGATATATCTACATTTCTTGTAAATGATTTTTTTTTTTTTGTCAAGGCTTCAACCAGTACAAACAAACAATAAACAAACAAACAAATGAGTCATGGGGCGGGGCAAGCAGATGGCTGTTCTGCAAATTCTAAGGACGCATTGCAGAGCACGCTTACCCCAACCAGGGTAAGGCTGCCCAGGGCAGTTCGTGTGGCTGGGAAGTGGATCATGGATCTGTGGATCCGTGGAAGTGGATCCGTGGATCGGCTCCATGCTCTTTCCCGTGCCTAACAGCTGATTGTGGGAGCAGAGCCTGGGAGGAGTATGCACTCTCTTTCCAGGCTCCCCTTCCCCTGAGCCACCCAGCAAGCAGCTGATCAGGGAGCAGGGGGCCTAGGAAGAGGGTGCATTCTCTTCCAGGAAGCTGATTGGAGGTAGGGGGGCCTGGGAAGAGGGCACACACTCTTCCCAGACTCCCCTCTGATCCACCCAACAAGCAGCTGATCAGGGGAGGAGGAGTCCAGAGGGGTGCACGCACACCCTCTGGACCCCTCCCCGATCAGCTGATCGTTGGGGTGGGGACAGGGGTGCGCGCGCACCCCTCCTGGCCCCCTGTCTCCTAATCAGCTGTTAGATAAGGGAGGACCATGTACAGTCCACCACCCCCACCCCCAACAGCAGCCTAGCTTCAGTGGACTGAATCCTGCACCATGGCAGGAGTCAGAGCCACCAGCCCCATGTGCCCACCTTGTTGGCCTGCCAAGGGTGTGCAACAGCTGCTAATGGTGGACCGTTTGGTCAGCTCTTCCCACGGGTCCGAAGTGTGGCAGTAGCGATTGCCCACCACTAGGGATGTGCGAACAGAACCGAGTTTGGAAATTCAGTTCGGTTTGAAAATTGAGTTCAGTTTGAAAGTTCGGGTTTGGTGGACTGAACTATTTCGGTTCAGTTGACCCTACCCACCACAGGGCTGCATGGGAATTGGGCCCCTGCAGCTTGTGTAACTACGCCCTTGTATCCAGCTCTTGGGGATGGGAACTTATTTTTCCACCCTAGCGTATACCTTCTTTCCATAGGGAAGCAGGCTAAAGACTATTTTGAAGTTAGCTATCCCATAGTAAAACTTGCACTAAAGTGAAAGCACACGTAGGGTGGATTGCGAACAGGGTGGTGGTGGTGGGTGGACTCAAGGTAAAACTTGTTCTCAGGCAGCTAACCTGAATGTAAAACTGCACTTATGGTAAAATGCATCTTCTTTTCTTATGTAGACAAGCCCCCTGTCTGCTGTACATAAGGCTTGTGGCAAAGCACAATATAACTCTAGCCTGCAAAACTAGCATTGTTTTTTTACAATCAATTGTTTTAAGAATGTGTGTGTAGAAATGATCTGAACCCATATAAATCTCTTATTTCTCCATTTAATGATGGCCAAAATGCAGCCAAGCCAATGCTGTAAAAGTAATTTCCTTCTGAGGTAATCCCTGGCATGCAGAATTTTACTTTAAAGTTTTAATGTGAGTTTGTCTTGGTGCTGTACTCTAGGTTGAGTGCACATTCGCACATGAAAGTGTCTTTGCAAGGCTGGGAGATAACTTCCGATTGCAAATCACGCAGATTTTTGTGTACGTGCAAATGTTCACATTTGCAATCAGATGTAAGTACACCCCGAAGGCCAGGGTGGTGGCATGGGCCTTCTCCTTACCAGCTCCTGTCGATTCCAGCCCCTCTCCCCTCCCTCTCCTTCCCCTCCTTCGAGGCTCACTCTGTGCATCTCTACTCCCCCCTTCACCTTTGTGTTGCTGTCATCTATTGCCCCCCTGGCCCCCTTTCCTCCTGGACTTTGAATCCTGGCACACCTTCTTCCTCTCCGATGATACCCCCACTCTCATTCTTGGTGACTTCAGCATCCATGTTTACGCACCTTCCCAGCCCTCTATCTCCTGCTTTCGCTCCCTAGCCTCCTCCTTTGATCTCCACCTCTGGACTGATTCTCTCACCCACACCAGTGGCCACTCTGTCGACCTCATCTTCTCCAGAAACTGCCCTGTTGCTGACCTCTCCTTTTGATCTTTGTCCCATGTTCGACCATTCCGTCGCTTCCTTCAACCTCTTCTACCAACCCCCATCTTCTTCCCCAGCTCCACGCCCCTTCCGTGATCTGCAGGCTATTAACCCTTTAGACTTTGCTTCCTCCCTCCTGTCTTCTCCTCCTCTTCCCCCGACACTGCCACCTTTGTCCCCCTCTCCTCCCGTCCCGTTTGATCCCGAAACCCCCGTCCTTGGCTCACCTCTACTATCCGCTACCTCTGCTCCTGCACCTGAGCTGCTGAACGCCTCTGGCACAAATCCCGCTCCCACCCTGACTTCCTCCACTATAAATTCTCCCTCTCTTCTGCTATCTCCCTGGTGAGGCAACAATTCTATGCCTCCCGGGTTGAATCCTACTCTCGTGACCCTCGTTGTCTCCTCTCCACCTTTTGACTCCCTTCTCAAGCCCCCCTGTCCCCCTCCACCCTCTTCCCTTTCTGCTCTGGATCTCACATTATTCTTCACCTCAAAGCTTGACAAGATCCACCAGGACATTGCTTCTCACCCGTCTCGTCTCCCTGCTCCCTCACCGCCCCCCCTCCCCCTCTCTCCTCTCCTCCTTCCCTCCTGCCTCCCTTGAGGAAATCTCCTCTTTGCTCTCTTCCTCCAACCCCTCCACCTGCCCTCTCGACCCAATCCTCTCCCGCCTCCTGACCTCCATTGCTCCCACTGTTGTCCCCCCCCCTCCCCTTACATGTTATTAATCTCTCCCTCTCCACTGGCTCCTTCTCCTCTGCCTTCAAGCATTCCACTCTCTTTCCCATTCTCAAAGTCCACTCTTGACCCCTCTGACCCCTGTAGTTACCGGCCGGTCTCCCTCCTACCCTTCGCCTCTAATCTTCTGGAACAGGTCGTCTACTTCTGCTGCCTAGACCTCCTCCCTGCCAACTCCTCTCTGGACCCTCTCCAATCTGGGTTCCGCACCCTTCACTCCACTGAAACTGCCCTTGCCAAGATCACCAATGAATCTACTTGTCACTAAATCTAAGTGCCTTTACTCCATTCTTGTCCTCCTTGACCTCTCAGTTGCCTTTGACACTGTCAACCACTCACTCCTACTGAACTCTCTTTGCTCCCTACGCTTCTGTGGCTCTGTCCTTGACTGGTTCTCCTGCTACCTCTCTGACTGCTCCTTTTAATGTGTCTCTTCCCAATTCCAATTCCTCCTCCCTCCCCCTCTGTTGGGGTTCCCCAAAGCTCTGTCCTGAGCCCTTTCCTCTTCTCTATCTACGCCCTGTCCCTTGGCAAACTCATTGCCTCCCACAGCTTCCAATATCACCTCTATTCTGACGACACTCAATTCTATCTCTCCACCCCCTCTCTCTCCCCTTTTGTCCAAGCTCGCCTCATCAACTGTCTCTCTGATATCTGCACCTGGATGTCCCAACATCAGCTCAAGCTCAGCATGGCTAAGACTTAACTCCTTATCTTTCCTCCCTACTCTTCGTCTCCCTCTTCCCTGTCCATCCCTATTGATGGGGTCACCATCTGCCCTGTTCCCCGAGCCCGTAGCTTGGACGTTGCATTGATACGCACCTTTCCTTTAAATCTTACATTGACTCTGTTGCCAAATCCTGTCGCTTCACCCTCCACAACATTGTTCGGATTCACCCCTTTCTCTCGGTCTTCTCAGCCAAAACCCTTGTTCACACCATGGTCATCTCTCGCTTTGACTACTGCAACTTCCTCCTTGCTGGCCTCCCTTGCTCTCACCTGTCCTCACCTGTCTCCATCCAAAACTCCGCTGCTAGGGTTAATATTATTATTATTATTATTATTAACAAACATTTATATAGCGCCAGCAGTGTACCTGGCACTTTACAAAGTAATAAAATAGACACGGTCCCTGCCCCTAGGGCTTACAATCTGAGAGACAGGAGCTGGGGGAGAGACTTAGGAAGGGGAACAGAGGGAGAGACAAGGGGTCTAACATTCATGAAGATGCGAGGTCTCAAGTGCACGTACTTGGCTTGGTTACGATGAGAATGACAGCAGGCAGGTCCATGTTGCAAGGATAAGGGTAAACCGATCGTAGGTATAGGAATAGTGGCTCAGCAGGATAAAGAGTCAGACAGAGCAGAGCGAAAGAGGTGAGTTTTAAGGAGAGATTTGAAGGTATGAAGGGAGGGGGCAAGGCGGATGTGGACAGGGAGGGAGTTCCAGGCATGGGGGGCAGCAAGTGAGAAGGGACGAAGGCGCTTAGGGGAGCAGGGAAGGCGTGGAAGGGTGAGAGAAGGGACAGAGGAGGAGCGAAGTGCACGGGCTGGAGTATGGAGGGCGATAAGTGCAGAGAGGTAGGGGGGAGCAAGGTTGTGAAGAGCTTTATAGGTGAAGACTAGGAGCTTGTGCAGGATTCGTTCAGGAAGGGGAAGCCAGTGAAGCGAAGAGAGGAGGGGCTGCACATGGTCGAAGCGACTGGCGAGGTAGATGACCCTGGCAGCAGAGTTTTGGACAGAGATGAGGGGAGAAAGGTGAGACCGGGGAAGGCCAGTGAGAAGGAGGTTACAGTAATCGAGGCGAGAGATGACCAGAGCATGAACAAGAGTTTTGGCAGACGAGACAGAGAGAAAAGGGCGAATCTTAGCAATGTTATGGAGGGAGAAGCGACAGGATTTAGCAACAGAGTCAATGTAGGGTTTAAAAGAAAGGGGTGAGTCAAAGATGAAGCCTAGGCTACGGGCTTGGGGGACAGGCAGGATGGTGACTCCATCAATAGTTATTGACAGTGAGGAAGGAGAGGAAGGATGAGGGGGGAAGATAAGGAGTTCAGTTTTAGCCATGTTGAGTTTGAGTTGACGTTGAGACATCCAGGTAGAGATGTCAGAGAGACAGTTGATGAGACGAGCTTGAACAGAGGGAGAGAGAGAGGGAGTAGAGAGATAGAGTTGAGTGTCATCAGCATAGAGGTGGTATTGGAAGCCATGGGAGGCAATGAGTTTGCCTAAGGATGAGGTATAGATCGAGAAGAGGAGAGGGCCAAGAACAGAGCCTTGAGGAACACCAACTGAGAGGGGGAAGGAGGAGGAGGCGGAGTTGGAGAGAGACACATTAAAGGAGCGGTCAGAGAGGTAGGAGGAGAACCAGTTATGGACAGAGCCACAAAAGCCAAGGGAGTGAAGGGAATCCAGCAAGAGTGAGTGGTCAACAGTATCGAAGGCAGCAGAGAGATCAAGGAGGACAAGAATGGAATAGAGACGTTTAGATTTAGCCACCAGAAGATCGTTGGTGATCTTAGCGAGAGCAGTTTCAGTAGAATGAAGGGGGCGGAAACCAGATTGGAGGGGGTCGAGGGAGGAGTTGGAGGATAGGAAGTCAAGGCAGCGGGAGTAGACAACACGTTCAAGCAGCTTGGAAGCAAAAGGAATCCACTCAGCGTGTCGCTTCGACCACGTACAGCATCTCCTCTCCTTGCTTCACTGGCTTCCCCTTCCCGAATGCATCCTTCACAAACTCCTGTGTTCACTTACAAATCCCTTCACACCCTGGCTCCCCCTTACCTCTTCGCCCTAGTCTCCTTACACACTCCTGCACGCACTCTCCGCTCCTCCTCTGCCCCCTCCCTTGCTCTCCCTCATCTCCCCTGCTCCCTTAACCATCTTGATCCCTTCTCTCTTGCTGCCCCCCCATGCCTAGAACTCCCTCTCTGCCCACATCCACCTTGTCCCCTCTCTCCGCACCTTCAAATCCCTCCTCAAAACCCACCTCTTCCTCCCCGTCTTTCCCGACGCCTGTTAGAACTTTCCTTTCAATATTTACTGTCTGTCCTCCCCGCAGACTCCTGCCTAACTGCAACCAAGCCAAGCGCGTACACCTGAGACATCGCATCTGCTTGAATGTTATTTATCCCTTGTCTCTCCCTATGTCCCCTCTCCTTGTCTCCCCCTCTGTGTCTATTAGATTGTAAGCTGTAAGCAGGGACTGCGTCTATCTTATTGTTCTGTAAAGCTCCAGGTACACAGCTGGCACTATACAAATGCTTATAATAATAAATAATGTACATGTGAATGTGCCCTGAATAGCTGGATAAATAGTAGTTGTAAATAGGAATACTTACAATCTCTTAATATCTAGCAAGTACCAAAAATTGAAAAGAATTTTGTATTTGTTTAGTGAATGGACCACTCACTAAACTATTAATTTAATCGGATTAATTGAATACAGTTTATTTTGATCTATAGAGAGTGTGGTTACCATATTGGTCCCAAATACAAGAGATGGAGACAAAGTAGTTCAGATGATCTCTATTACTGGACCAATGTCTGCCTGAGGAATGGCTCTGGGTGACTCAAAAGCTTGCATATTAAACTTGCATACTCTCAGCAACAGAAGTTGGGATTGTTTCCATATGGTTTTGCACCAGTTTAACTAAATCAGTATAAGAAATTGCCATCATAAAAGCAGTGCAAACCCCTAAGGTGAACTCCGTATACTAACAGAAGGTGTCTGTATATAAAGGTGTTTATATTGGTATAGTTTGTTTCTGTTAATTTATAAACTCACTTTAACCTGACCGTGCATGTACAGTGCTACATTGAAATAGCAAAACATGTGATTGCAATTGTAAGTTTGCAAACTTGTGTGCCAACCAGCCTACACTGTACAATATTATTTTTGAATTAAAAGCCTAACAGGCTGCTGCTGAGGATTTTGTTGCTGCCATGCCTTTCATAGGATAGTTCTTGAGCCCTTTGCTGTCATTGGCTCATGAGAATAAACTGCTGTTAATGAATGAGCTTCTGTTGCAGGATTGGGGCCTAAGATTTCTACTCTGATGTTCTATATAAACTTCAGTTTTTCTAACCATTAAAATTCAAAATACGTATTTTCTTTTACCTTGTATAAAGGTTGCTGGTTAATATATGGCAAATGAAATCCTGCTGGAATTTTTGTGGGAGTTCTTCCTCTTAGAGAACAACTGCTCAGTCTAATTATTACAGATTATTAGATTAATTTTTTAATTGGACAGCATAATCAAAATGACCCCCAGGAGCATGAAACAAGGAACGCAGCCTTTGTCTTAAGTTCACTCTCAAAATTGTTAGTGAAACTTCAAAGGGTTGTAAAGATATTTTTGTAAAGAAAATGATCATTCAAAATAGTGTATTATGTTTGCCTCAGCTGTCAGCTTTGTACATTAATTCTACAATGGTGGGGTTTGACAGAATTTGTGAAGTGTTTTTCTTACCCTGGTTTGAAATATGATGAATGTGCCATACAGATGACCTTTACACAAGGCTGCATGTTAATATTCGAGACCTTCCTTTTGTTTGTCTTGAACAATGCTTGTCATTAAGAAAGCTGGGTTTTCCAATATGACCCTCTGTTAGAATGCTGGACCATTCCTGATTGGTCACCAGGAAGCATCATGCGCCTTTGATTGAAATGACACGGAAGATGTATGGTCAAAGTGCTGTACTCAGCACCGCTTGCTGTGATGTGAAGAAAACCACTTTGACCCAAATAGACCTGCACTCAAACAATGTCGCACCAACCAAAGACAACATATTGGGAAGAAAAATGCTTGTAAACTGTGTGTGTTGGAAGATGTATTGGCCAGACGGCCATAGGGCAATCTTTGAACTATTGAAATCTTTAGAAATATTGTTTGGTTCTTGAACAATACTTACAAACCTAATTAATCAAGCATAGATAGTTATTTTCACTCTTTACATAGTGCATCATTTTACTATAAGAATGGAGCTGTCAGATTTATTTTGCTGACCATTTCACAGGTGCTTGATTGCAAAAGCTAAGTTTGAGCCCACGTTTGAACACCAATTGAGATTCTAATTCCAAAACTACAATATGAACAGACCCGTGACACATTAGTAACAATAGCTTACTTCCAGGCTTTCTTTTGACTGTTTCCATTTTTAGGTTTCTGTTTCTCTAAGACGACATTCCATTTCTTTTTAATTGTTTCATGTTGTTTTTAATTTGCATCAAGTACATTGTTGATGGCTCCCTCCAAATTACTATTTTAAAATAGTTTTAGTGTTAAAATTAGTTTCAGTATTATTAACATACTGTCTTTTTGCACTATAAAATTGTTGGTTTGTTAGCATTTTACAGCTTGAGACTGTTACATTTATCATACACAAGGAGACACCATCTACTTTGGGTGCTTTTGAAAAGCTATTCTAAAACGATTTCAGGAGCCTAACTCCTATTATGCAAGCATGATGTTGAATTTCAAGGTTAAATTATTTTTATTATTGGACAACTACAGATTAATCCTGGAAAGTGTTAAAATAGTCCAAGTGACAAGCTTTTTCCCTGTGCATCCATTTTTAGACTTAAATATTATCCCATGACCCCGCAAAACAACAAAAATATGCAATATAAATAAAAAACAAACATTGAATGTTCCATCAGATTCTTCTAAAACATGTTTTCACTGGTATACTACATTTGAAAATAACAATAAGAAGCTCAAGCACTAGAATAAAAAGTGTGAACTCTAGAATAAAGCAGTAGACTAAAAAGTGAGGCTATACATTTCTGTCTCAGTTTTTCCACATATTGTAATATAATAGATATCGCAAGTGGGGAGCCCACTGCCTGGGGACTGCATCTGGTCCACCACCTTTTATCTAGCCAGTGAAATGATCCCATGGTCTGGCCAGAGGGTGTGCTGGGACACTAGGGAGCAGAGAAGAGCCTGCTTGAGGAGAAAGATGGGACCCAGCAGATGAGACCACCCATGACTCTTTCCAGTGTGTGGGTTCAGTCACACCCACCTGCAGAACAGTCCAATAGACTTGCCAGACCCTTCTGTCTTGCATCCTGACATTCTCCTCCACCTTGTTCAGCTAGGCTTTTCTCCTTGTATCCTCTGCCCTGTGATGACCCTGCCCCACTGGCTGCAAAGTATCCTGCTTCCCCTTCCCACCTCTGGTTCAATGACACCCTCTCTTGCTCCATGGACCTTGAGTGTCCCAAGCTGTCCCCTACCCCCAGTTTTCACGTATGCCTGTGGACATGCATAGGTTCCCCATCCCTAATATAATACAGTATTTTGGGTTCGCATAGAATTACTGAGTTTGCAACCACAAAGTTTTCAACTGCTTTTGAAAACCTGGCTCTCAAAATCAAAATGTATTAAATATACTAAAATTAGGCTGTATAACAAACTTCCATGGAACTAGAGGAAAAAAGTTAATTCTATCAGGGTGTTGACTATAATAGGGCTTGGCAATATGCAATTGATAGGAATGAGTTTAGACTTTGGGATTTTTATAGGTAGGGGTTTATTACAAGTAGTATTTGTTATGGCAAGGTTTGACTCTAGTTTTTAATCCAGCTGGTTTTGGTGTGTTGTGGTTTGGTAATGTTATTAAAATATAAATATTTTCAACCAACTTTGTCTCTTTCAGGATATTCTAGAAGAGGCCAGAAATATGTAATGCAAATCAAATTACCAATGTGCTGTGAATATAAAATTGCCCCACCAAGTGTAGCCTCCAGTGAGGAAGATCTAGTTGAAACAGTTATCCACCCACAAGCTCCACCAGCAGAAGACACAGAGACGCCAGGTTTAACTCAGGATACTGGACCAGAGAAAAAGCAAGAAGAGTCAGAAGAGCCTAAAATCTTGTGGACTAATGGAAGAATAGAGGAAGATTCAGAGTTAGACGAGCTTCGAAGCAGTGTTACTCCTTTGCTTTCGGAAATGGAAGGCATTCTTTCAGACTTCAGTAGGCCATCTTCAAGTATCATTAGCCACCAGACTTCACTCAGCTTTTAGAGGGAAACTGACTGGTCAGGTATGTATAATATAATAAATTCTCTCCTGTTCCACAGTTTTCCATGTGGCTCCATTTACCCCATTTTATTTAAATGTATAGCCCATCCTATCCTGAGAGTGATATAGAAATTAAAAGAAATAAAAACAAATATAAAATTAAAAAAACCTGTACAAACTTGTATAAAAACCTGTGCCCACATGTTTTTATTTCTTTCAAAAGATGTTTGGGCTCTGACAAGCCTCTAGGGTAAAGGAGTTCCAAAACTGTGGGACAGACACTGAGAATGCCTCTCTGATTGCCTTTGTTGTACAGACATGGCACACTGACGACACTACCAAGAGGTTGTTCTTGACTGACCCTAGGAGTCAGGATGGAATATAGGCGAGGAGGTTGTCTTTTAGATGTGTAGGGCTCAAACCATTTAGGACATTATAAGTCAAAACCTGCTTCTTGAATTATGCCTGGAAGTCATTGGCTGTCACTGCAGATTCTGAAGCACCAGTGTAATGTGCTCCCAGCAACCTGTCCCCATTAAAAGTCTGTCTGCCACAGTTCGCAACCGTTTCAGCTTCAAAACAGTAATCAAGGGCAGCCTTGTATAAAGTGCATTGCAGTAGTCTAGTCTCAGAGTTTATTTATTTATTTTATTTTATTTTTCAGGCAGCCCGGGGCTTTATTTTATTTTATTTTTCAGGCAGCCTGGGGCGGCTTACAATATAAAAAAACACAAATAAAATCCAATATAAAACATTTTTAAAAACTGCCGAAAGGAGGGCGACATTTAACATCATTATGAAGGAGTGGATGATGATGATAGACTTATCCTCAGCAGAACAAGGACTGGTACCATAGGTAGATAGAGGACGTTTTAAGAATTGTTAAAAATTAACATTGTTTAGCAAGTTTCCAAGCCATTCGAAGAGAGTAACCATATTTTGAGGTACAAATGAAACAAGTAAACAATGGAGCTTTTAATCTGTCTTTATCAGTTTTTTAAAGGAATGTTTTGAATCCTTGCTAATCAATCCTTGAAGCCTCATGGAGATTGTAATCCAAATCATAAGCATGATCTTGTTTTGCATATGACAGATCTAATGTCAAGCAAAGGAAATTAAACTGCAGAAATAAAGGTCCAGATTCTGTAATCCTTACCCCAATGAAGGAAATGTATTCATTTGCTTAATCAGAGTGGGGTCAATAAAAGATAATATAAAAGGCCCTGATCTTTGAAATATTTACGCCTCTATTGGTTATTCCATGCAACTCAATGAGACTATTTACAGCATATAAAGCTAAGCACCTATCTTAAGGCACCTCAGGAGTAAGAGTAGGAGTCTCTGAAAGACCACCTACTCCCTCATGTCTCACTGTGGACTCTGAGGTCTTCCAGAAGGACCCTCTTGTGCATACCATCTGCCATCACATTTGTACAGCAAGAGTACACAGAGTGGGGCTGAACTAAGCAGAAGGAAAAGTATTTGCGAGTTTTTCCGAGTAGCCAAGTACTGGGCCTGAGTGTTCAAGAGCTTCTCGGTAATACTTCCAAATACTTGGTACCATTCGGTACTTGGTAAAATACTCACTACTTGGTAAAATCCCTAATATTTTACCGAGCTCACTAAGTGGTGGGCAGGAAGGGACAGCAAAGCAGACTAATTGAGAGGACGTGGTCTGTGGAGTTGGAGCTGGCTCACTGCCTGCCACCTACGGTGAAGTCCCCCCAGCACTACAACCCCTGTGAGGTTCCCCAACGCTGCCAGCTGGGAGATCGGGCTGCCATCTTTTCTCAGGGAGCATGCTGGGAAATGTAGTCCAGCATGCTCCCAGAGAGCATTAGAATGCTGGCTTTTTGGGAGCATGCTAGACTACATTTCCCATCATGCTCCCAGAAAAAGATAGTGGCCCAACCTTCCAGCCTAGAGACACGCAGTGCTGGCGGACCTCACCTGGGTTACAGTGCTGGGGGAAGCTCACTGGCAACTCCACGGGCTGTGTCCTCTTGATGAGTTTGCTTGCTACCCCCTTCTGCCTACCACATTAGGGGACTCGCACCTATCTCCCTTCCTGCCCATCATGCTGATTGCTCAATCGAGGAGTTACCGAGGAAACCAAGTACCATGACCATTACTCGGTTCCTCAGTACTTGGTAAAATTGAGTCAAACACCACAATGGTAAATTCTGAGTAAAACCAAGGACCAAGTTCCAGCCCTACCAAGCATTCTCAGTGTCAGGGGTCAAGGTCCTGAGAATAAGTACAGGAGCAGGGTCCCAGCAAGGGCATGACAAGGTTGGAATTGGTCCAGGTGCAAGAAATGGACTTTTAATTTATTTATTCAATTGTGTACCCTGTCCTTCCTCCTAAGGCTCAGGACAGCTTGCATAACAAAGCACTCATAATAAATATACAATAAAACTCCATTAAAAACCTCATTAAAAATCCACCCTAAACCCTCCCACCTCAACCCCTAACCCTGCCTGCCTAATGCTTTGCCAAAAAGAAAAGTTTTGCACTGCCTCCAGAAAAATGCTCAGGCTCTAACAGATCTCTGGGGGAAGGGAGTCCCATAACATAGGGGTAGCAGTTGAAAACACCTCCCTACAGGGAGCTTAGGAGTCATTAACAGAAGTTAGTAGAGTTCAGTTAGTGTGACTAAGGGCTTATTCACATGAAATGACGTGGCAGAGTTGGTCATAGCTAAATAAACAGTGGGGCTATCTCCAGTTACATCCCTGCTGTATATGAGACACCTATTTTCACTAACACTGGATGAATATATTCACTCCCTTCTGACAGCACCTCTCTGTTGGGAGTGCACAAAGCTAACCCATGGGATAATACTAGAACTGAAATTAATTATTCATTGTTTTTGATAGTCCTCTGACTAGCCAAATATCTTCAACCAAAATGGATATTTGCAGATTTGCTTATTTGGATATTCCAGTTCAGTTACTTTGTTTGTTTTGGTAATGCAGTTCACTTATTTTAGTATTTTGGTTACTTCCTCTTAGCAATTGCACATGCAGACAATGCTAACAGTGCTGCAATGATGCAACTAAAATACCAAAAAACAGGATCATCAAAATAGTTGAAAGGGATATCTCACAAAACAGGAACAAATAGCAGTAATTATCTGCTGTCAGATTTGGGTTGAATAGTGCAAATTCGAGAGATTTATTAGTTTTCATGGATATTCATTTCAGCTGTAGTTAAGAATGGATTTTCAAACCATCACCAACACTTCAGAAACAGCAATTGCGGTCTTGAATTGATCACTGCATGACTGAAGGAGGTGGGGTTGTGGTGGTGACAGAAATTGCCAGGCATTCACAGCAAACAAAAGCCAGTGGTAACCCACCACTTGGTGGTAGTAACCCACAAGGCAAGCAAGTGGTTTACCAGATGCTGTGTCTCCAAAATATCATTTTTATTTTTTATTTCTTTAAATTTATTAGCCGCCCCCCTCATGCCTACAGCATCTCGGGGCGGCTTACAATATTATAAAAACCCAGTAATAACAATAAAATCCACAACAGTAAACCAGACCCACAACAGTTTTAAAACATCAATAAAGCCACCCCCCTCCCTTCCGAAGGTCTGGGCAAACAGCCAGGTCTTACAAACACATCGAAAGGCCAACAGGCACGGGGCCAGGCGACCCTCCTCCAGGAGGGATTTCCATAAATGAAGCCCGGTCCCCGAGAATGCCCTCTCCATTGTGGCCCCCCGTTTTACACGGGGGACCTCCAGAAAGGCACCCCCGGTGGACCGAAGGGATCACTCTGAGGCGCGGAGGGCGAGGGGGTCCCCGAGATATGAGGGGCCCAGACCGTACAGGGCTTTATAAATCAATACTAACACCTTGAACCTGACTCGGTACGCTATAGGCAGCCAGTGCAGAGCGCGGAGCACCAGTGTTATGTGCTCACACCGCCCATCCCTGTAAGGAGAGGGGTCGCCGCGTTCTGCACTAGCTGCAGCCTCTGAACCAGAAACAAGGGAAGCCCCACATAAAGCGCGTTGCAGTAGTCTAGCCTTGAGGTGATGAAGGCATGGATGAGAGTGGCCGGATCGGGCCCGGAGATGTAAGGTCGAAGCCTTCGTACCAGATACAGCTGATGAAAGGCGGCTTTAGCCACCGCCTCCACCTGCCGATCCAGATGGAGGCCCGAATCCAAGACCACCCCCAGACTCCAAACCTGAAAAGCAACAGGCGGGAGAACCCACCCCCTATCAGAGGGGCCAGCACCTCCCTGCCCTTTCCACCACCACCATGCAAAGAATACAAATACTGTATGGCCATTTTTACACAGACGCCTCCCCCACTGCAGCTGCTCGGTGTTCAGGCAGATGGGCAGCGGGGGGGGGGGCAGTCCATGTACACGGACAGTGGTGCGCAGGTGGGACGGGTATGCGGTGGGTATGCACTCGTGTAAACACCACGGGCGGTGGGTGTGCATGCGTGCCCCCGCCACACACCCACCACACACTCATCTCCACCCACCTCCACCACAGAGCCCTCTGGTAAAACGGAGGAGGCTCCATGGGTGGAGGTTGGTGTGTGTCCATGTAAATGGACACACACACTCCCCTCCACCCACTGTGCTGAAACAGCACCCACCCTCCCACCTCTGTCTGTGTATTAATGGCCTATAAGTCATGACTTGTTCCCCTACCAGCATCTCCTGTGAATGAACCGTAAATTGTTGTGCTACAGCAATGACATAGGCAGAAATTTTACAAGGGACTGAAGGGTTTTAGCCACCCCCATCTCACCCTCTCTTTCTCTGTCAAACACAGTGAAGGCTAGAACCTATGACTTCAAAATGGAAAACCCAGTGCTTAACTACTCAGCCACAGTTAGCTCTACTGCAGCCCCCTACCTAACAAATATGTAAATTACTATGCAAGCATGTTAACTATGAGGATTTCTAAAGTGGTTGAATTACAAAGAGTCCATTAGCTACTCCTCTGGCTCAGCCAATAGAGCCTTGCACTGAGGGTTTTGACCCTTCAAGCCTGCCTTATGTGAGGGGATGCTATATTATTATTATTATTATTATTAACAAACATTTATATAGCACCAGCCGTGTACCTGACACTTTACAAAGTAATAAAATAGATACGGTTCCTGCCCCTAGGGCTTACAATCTGAGAGACAAGGGAAGGGGAACAGAGGGAGAGACAAGGGGTCTAACATTCATGAAGATGTGAGGTCTCAGGTGCACTTACTTGGCTTGGTTACGATGAGAATGACAGCAGACAGGTCCATGTGGCAAGGATAAGGGTAAACAGACCATAGGTATAGGAAATAGTGGCTCAGCAGGATAAAGAGTCAGACAGAGCAGAGCGAAAGAGGTGAGTTTTAAGGAGAGATTTGAAGGTATGAAGGGAGGG